>JALPQI010030227.1:0-15209 GCA_025490895.1 Thaumatotibia leucotreta
ACCAAGAAAATGTTAAACTCTGCTATACTGATACTGACAGCCTTCTATATAACATTATAACTGACGACTTTTACAACGATCTAAATAAAAACATATTAAAATTTGATACTAGTAATTATGAGCACAATAACCCGTACGGTATACCTAAATTGAATGCTAAAGTACCTGGTTTATTTAAAGATGAATTTGGCGGTGTGGTAATTACTGAATTCGTTGGATTAAGAGCTAAACTGTATTGTTTAAAAAGTGTAAAGAAGACAATAACAAAAGCAAAAGGAGTCACGAAACCTATAACTAATAAATTAAAAATTAAACATTTTGACAAAGCTTTGCAAACAAAAAAAGTGTATAGCCATAATATGAATATGATACGATCTATCAAACATGTTTTATATTCACAGCAAGTTGATAAAGTCGTTTTAAACTGTAACGACGATAAAAGGCAAATACTGCCCGACAACATACAAACTTTACCATGGGGCCACTGTAATACTATATTTTAAATTAAATATAATCGTGAAGTATTTAAGTATAATTTGTTTTTTTTATAAGTTAATTTTAAGGCTTCTCTGTATCACTCTCATAAATGCAATAAATTAATTGACTTGTTAAATAATCATTGTTGTTTTTATTTGGTAAGGCACCTATATAAAGCGTTGAAATATCATATTTTCCTCATATTCACAATGAAATTCATTAAGCATACTCAAACTCTGGAAGTAAATAGTATAATAGTAGAAAATGATCGTCACAGAAATACAACACATAGTACATTATTCCCCAATACAATTCGTTGTATAATATGTGGACCCTCAAACTGTGGTAAAACTAATATAATGTTAAATTTACTAATACATGAAAATGGTCTAAAGTTTAAAAATATCTATTTGTATTCAAAGACAGCTTTCCAGCCAAAGTATCGTTACCTCCAGCAAATTATGGAGAAAGTTCCAGATGCCAAGTTTTTAATATTTAACGACAATAACGAAGTTATTCATCCAAATGACGCCATGACCGATTCAATCATGATTTTTGATGATGTCGCATGTGAAAATCAAGTAAACATTCGCAACTACTTTGCTATGGGAAGACATAGACAAATTGATTGTTTTTATTTATCGCAAACTTATTCCAAAAATTCCAAAACAATTGCTAAGGGATAATGTCAATCTGTTAATTGTTTTCAAACAGGATGATATTAACTTGAAACATATATACAATGAACATGTGAACACTGATATGGATTGGATAAAATTCAAAGAACTTTGTTCAATTATATGGTATACTCGTTTTAGCTTTTTACTGATCAATAAAGATTGCGGTATAAATAAAGGTCGATATAGACAAGGGTTTGACACATATATTTATTTTTAGATTTTCCATTATAAAATGATTTAAATGTCAACGTAGTCCTCACTTGAATTTAAGTGCCTGTATTAATCGGTTGATGTTAACGCTGGTAAAATGGATACACGTTTAAAAGAACAAGTTATTAAAGCTGCAGATAATATTAAAAAAAAAATAAAGAAGATTAATAATGAAGAACATGAAAATCATATACATTTTAGAAAAGTTTTTAAGTCTATTACTGAACCATTGGAAAATATTGCTATGCAAAGTGTTAATGTCAAACCGGATTTTATTATGACCACTAGTACAGATACGAATGACATATCTCAGAGTTTAAATGATTCTACAGGATACAAAAATTTCAAAGATCTAATTGATCCTGATGGACACTCCGAATATTATGAATACTCTAATGATAACGATAATAATTCTCACGAAGAAAATAATGATACACTTTTATCTCTAAAAAAAGAAGATATGATTGATTTATATCAGGACATTAATATACCATTCGGTATTCGCAGCATGAATAAAAAGTTGATGATGGGTAATTCTGATGTATGCTTATCTTTAGTGAATAATGGTACTAGTACTGAAAAAAAATATGTTATTACTATAGATAAGAAAAAAGTTTGATTTAACCGCTGGTTTAAAGGAACTATTAATGCGAAACAAACCCGATCTCAAGCTTGTTACTGAAAACGACAAAACTGAATATAAAGAAATGCTGATACGTACAAACGCACATAAACGTGATTTTGATCCAAACGGAAAAATAAAAGGAGACAAAGGTTCAAAATATTGTACTATTATCAAACCCCTCTTTTCACAACTAATTGACACGAAATCCCACAAAAACCTTTCAGAGCAGGTATCAAACGTTAAAGTAGGTGGAAACTTGCCTGAATTAAAATATTATAAAAGTAATACAGACTATATATATTGGGATGATCCAAATGAATTAATTGAACGACTAACACTTTTAATTGCATCTAAAAACGCTGGTAACACGAACCATGATAATGAAATTATATCAATTATTGAAGAATTGAAGGAAGCTGGTATTGTAAAGCAATAAAATATATCGAAGTATTATGTTAGTGCTCAGTATGTAAATACACCCTTCTCAGACATGACAAATAACAGAAACGTTGACAATTGTGAAGCAGAATTAAATAAAATATCAAGCTCGGATGAGAATGCATTAATAAATTCAGAAATAATAAACAAAATCGAAGACTGTGTGAAAAAGTTCATAAATCTTGATAACAAAATTTTTGCTTTAATTAATCGAATAAAGAAAGTTGAAAAAGATATTTCAAATAAAGAACTTGAACAAAATCTGAATAAACATTATGAGCAAACTAGACGTCGTAAATGAAATTCACAAAAATGCAAGGGTGAATTTCCCTCGAAGGAGTGTAATTTTAAGGGATATCGATGACCTTTGGCAAGCTGATTTAATAGATATGCAGACGTTTTCAAAACTGAATGCTGGTTATAAATACATATTTGTGATTATTGATTGTTTCTCAAAATACGCCTGGACAATTCCACTCAAACGTAAGACTAAAGAAATCGTATCTAAAGAGTTGCACACGTTATTTTTATCAACAGGACGTAAACCACGCAATTTACAAACAGACCAGGGTAATGAATTTTATAATAATGATTTTAAAAAAGTTGTTGAAAAATATAATATTAATCATTACTCTACATATTCCACAAAAAAGGCATCAATAGTTGAAAGACTTATAAGAACTCTTAAATCTAAGCTGTATAAGGAGTTTAGTCTGAAGGGGAATTATAAGTGGATTGATGGAACTCTTGATCAGATAATTTCAGAATATAATCAAACTTTTCATAGGACTGTGGGAAAAGCACCGGCCGCAATCAATCATAGTAATAAAGAATCTGTATTACAAAGATACATTAGGAATACACTATCAAAGAAAAAACTGTTTTGTAAAAGGTTTCATGTTGGAGATTTTGTAAGAGTCAGTAAGTATAAAGGATGTTTCGAGAAACGATTTACCCCTAATTGGTCAACAGAAATATTTAAGATAACTAAAGTTCAAAATACTAACCCAACCACATATTATCTAGAGGACACCAAGCGTAGACCCATTTTAGGAGCATTTTATGCGCAAGAAATTCAGAAAACTTTGCACCCAAATGTTTATCTTGTTGAACGAGTCTTAAAACGTAAAGGAAATAAAGTATATGTTAAGTGGCTCGGTCTTCCATCAAGTGAAAATAGCTGGATTGATAAGACAAATCGTTTATAGTGCTTAAAATTAAGAAAAGTGTTTATATTAGCTATCACTTTTTCATGCAGTCATTTGTATTTTGAACTTTACACTATAAAGACCACAGTACTTACAAAAATTATACATAATAATATTAATACATTTTATAAAAATGGCATACACGAGACATAACCCTGAAAATGAAAATAAGAAGAAATCTGGAGCTGGTTTAAAGAAAACTTTTAACAATCTTGTTTTACACACTAAAAAACATGTCAGTAAACTAAAGCCAAAATGTAAGAAAATGTTAATGGAACTAGCATATGCTGCTGCTCAAGAATTAGCATCGGACTTACCTATACAATTACCCCGAGTCATACCTGTACCTAAAACTGGTGGATTTTTACCATTAATTCCAATTTTAGCAGGATTATCAGCTACAGGAAGTTTAGCAGGAGGTGTCGCTGGAATAAGCAAAGCTATTAATCATTATAAAAGAGCAAAACGACAATTAGCTGAATACAAAAGACGTAATATAAAAATGGAAGCTAAATGTATTGGAAAAGGATTACATCTTAAGCCATACAAGGGCGGACTAGGAATCTTTATTTCGAATAAAAAAAACTAGATGATAGGCTACCCAATAGAGCATTGAGTAATATCGACATAATAAAACATTCGAAAAGTATTCCATATTTTCGTGGTGTATTCATGAGAGATGAATTACCAAAAAAGCCATTATCGATCGAATGTGGTGTTATTAATTTAGATTCTTCTGAAAATAATGGTACTCACTGGGTAGCCTACGGAAAATTTAAAGATTATATTGAATATTTTGATAGTTACGGGAATTTAAAACCTCCTAAAGAATTCATAAAGTATATGGGAGCTAATATACACTATAATTATGATAATATACAAAAAAAACATTTATTTAACTGTGGACATTTATGTTTAAAATTTCTGTATTCGTTCTGGGAAAAATGTTTGCCAAATATATAAGCATTAAATACACGATACGAACAAAATACATAATAAAAAAACAATATTGATAAAATGATACCTATTTTAATTCACCTCACATTCCATCTCGAACAGTGCCTAGAGAAGGGTGTTAAGCATACGTTTACATAATAATACCTAACAAAATAGTTCTTCCTGTCAAGCATCATGTATGTTTTCAATAAAAGCGTAATTACAAGGGCAACAACCAATATTCAAGCCCCAACCTTTAAAGGAGCAAGTCGATTAAATTCCAGCAAGAAAATTACTAAGAGCAATAAATTATTTCTTCGTTCTCTTGGGCTTAAAATAAAATAAAAATATATATTATAAAATGCTACATATCACAGATCTCCCGCAACAAGATAATTCAATTGAAAGCTATGCCATCCATTCATATAATCCCTACAATCATAGCTTTAAGGAAAATGATGAAATCAGAATACCCATTAATCAACAGGATGTATATGTATTACCATCTGCAAGCTCCATTTACATTGAAGGATATGCAAGTGTGTCTGCAGTAGACGCAACGGGAAAAACGATAACAAAAGATGTAAATTTAACAAATAATGCTATACTATTTTTGTTCAAAGATATAAGTTATGAAGTGAATGGGATTGAAATAGATCGAAATAAAAATACGGGGATCACGACAACGATAAAATCTCTTATTTCAATGAATGAAGGAGAAAGTAAGAACGCTGCATTGTGGGGTTGGAATTTAAGCGGATTTACTCTAAATAAAGGTCATTTTTCCGTCATAATACCTCTGAATAAAGTGCTCGGCTTCGCAGAAGATTATAATAAAATTTTCGTTAATTGTAGACATGAACTTGTACTACATAGAAGTAATTCAGTTTTAAATAGCGTCGTAATAGATAAAGGTGATAAAGTTCAAATAGATATCCATAAAATCCAATGGCGTGTACCACACATTAGAGTTTCTGATCGTAATAGATTATTATTACTTAAATGTTTGGAAAAAGATCGTGCTATACAAGTAGCGTTCCGGAATTGGGACTTATATGAATATCCACTTTTACCTAAAACAACAAAACATGCATGGTCAATAAAAACTGCTTCCCAGTTAGAAAAGCCCAGATATGTTATATTAGGACTACAAACTGATAGAAAACTGAACAAGTTAAAAAATTCCTCTGTATTTGATCACTGCAATATAACTAACGTTAAGTTATTTTTAAATTCACAGTATTTTCCATATGATCCACTTAATTTAAAATTTAGTGAAGATAAATTTAGTATATTATACGAAATGTATGCTAATTTCCGTCAGTCGTATTATGGCCTCAGTATCGATCCTCTGCTTGCCCTGAACACTTTTGGGAGAAAAACTC
This sequence comes from Thaumatotibia leucotreta, assembly GCA_025490895.1. Lineage (NCBI taxonomy): Eukaryota > Metazoa > Arthropoda > Insecta > Lepidoptera > Tortricidae > Thaumatotibia > Thaumatotibia leucotreta. The sequence goes on from JALPQI010030227.1 coordinate 5,960, forward strand.
CGCTATTTGTTATTGACTGCTCAAGGCAAAACGATTCATTAAAAACTGGACCAGTTGACGTTCGACTAGAAATCGAGTCCTCAGAAGACATACCTGAAAATACGACAGCCTACTGTTTGATTATAAACGATCGTCTTGTCGAGTATAAACCTCTGAGTAATATAGTTCGGAAATTATCATGAATGTGATTTTGGATGTTCAAGGATTTAAAAATGATAACAATCAATTTATACCCAAAGAAATAGCTATTATTTACCAAAACAGTTTTCTTGTGTTGCTCATCAGACCACCGCATCCGTTCTATGCCTTAACAAAGAAAGAACGTTTACAAGTCTCATGGGTCGAAAAATACAGAGGAATATTATGGAATGAAGGCTATGTACCATACTTTAATTATAAGAATTTGATTGTGGACTTCTGTAAAAATAAACACATTTATACAAAAGGTTATGAAAAAGTGCAGTGGGTGAAAGAAATAACAGAATGTAATAACATTTATAATTTAGAATATTTTGATTGTCCTAATTTAAAGACTTTATGTGAAAAATATTCAACTAATTCTGATATTCAAAATTGTATTTATCATACTAATGTTTGTGCTTTTAAGAATGTATCATGTATGAATAAGTGGTGTATAGAAAATAATGTTTTTTTTTTACAAAATAAAGTATGTTTATGATATTATACATGTGGTTTCTTTTTTATATTATATATGACCCATAAAACACAATACTATTATCAATAATTTTAGTATCAAACCTAAAGTCACTTGAAGCAAACGCAACTGAATAATAAATAAAAAATGGACTTCAATGTAGGAGATAGAAGACAGTGTTGAAGTTATTATTGATCAATGTCATCTACACGGACGTCACATAAGCTCGAAATGGTTTCATTAGACATATACGATTTTCATAAAATATTAAACATGAATGTATTTGGAAAAATAAAATACATATTTGGAAACAAAAAATATCATTTAATCAATGATTATCCTCAGAAAATTACCACAAAAATATACACATGGGATATACTATCCGATGATGAAAAAAGGAACACGAAACTTGAAGTGTACTATGAGACTAGTGATTGTGATACAAATTACTTTATACTTGTTAAAAACCCCACGAAAGCTTTACGAATCGAGTTGGCACATGACGAATTCCATGATTTATTACCATTCCTGAAACCCTGCTTGAGGATATAAATGAAGGTTGAATATTTTACACGGCTTCATTTGAGAAAATGTCTTTATCCGACGTAGAACATGTTTTCGGTGATAAATAAAAAATGGACTTCAATGTAGGAGACACTGTTGAAGTTATTATTGATCAATGTCATCTACACGGACGTCACGATGTTAAACTAATAAACACTGAACACTATTGTGGTGTTTTAATAACTAACTGTTATTTAAAATCTAAGCGAATGCGTATATATTATACTGGTTTGCGAGTATCAGCGCGAGTAATCAGAAAAGATAAATGTTTCGTAGACTTGGTACCATTGGTGTAAATAAATACAATATTCGAATGGATAAATGCTACTTCTGGAGTAAAATGTCAGCTTGAATCGATTCAAATTAGTGTTCCACTAAATGTGTATTTGAATGATAACTTCTTGAATCGATTCAAATTAGTATTCGAATGTGTATTTTTGGTGCAGCTGGATCTTATCTGATCCAGCTGCACCAATAATACACTACTATTGCAAAAAAAAGTTCCCGCCATCTTGGATCTTAGAATGGACCCAAAAATGATATTCCACGTATGCGAATTAGTCAGAAACGAGTAGGTATAATGATGAAAATTGCATAAAAAGTTCCCGCCATCTTGAATCTTAGAATGGACCCGAAAATCGTATTCCACGTATGCGAATTAGTCGGAAACGAGTATAATGATGAAAATTACAAAAAAAGTTCCCGCCATCTTGGATCTTAGAATGGACCCAAAAATGATATTCCACGTATGCGAATTATTCGGAAACGAGTATAATGATGAAAATTACAAAAAAAAAGTTCCCGCCATCTTGGATTTTAGAATGGACCCGGAAATCGTATTCCACGTATGCGAATTAGTCGGAAACGAGTATAATGATGAAAATTGCAAAATAAAAGTTCCCGCCATCTTGAATCTTAGAATGGACCCGAAAATCGTATTCCACGTATGCGAATTAGTCGGAAACGAGTATAATGATGAAAATTACAAAAAAAAGTTCCCGCCATCTTGGATTTTAGAATGGACCCGGAAATCGTATTCCACGTATGCGAATTAGTCGGAAACGAGTATAATGATGAAAATTGCAAAAAAAAGTTCCCGCCATCTTGAATCTTAGAATGGACCCGAAAATCGTATTCCACGCATGCGAATTAGTCAGAAACGAGTATAAAAATGAAAATTTAAAAAAAAGTTCCCGCCATCTTGGGTTTTAGAATGGACCAGGAAATCGTATTCCACGTATGCGAATTAGTCGGAAACGAGTATAATGATGAAAATTACAAAAAAAGTTCCCGCCATCTTGGATCTTAGAATGGACCCAAAAATCGTATTCCACGTATGCGAATTAGTCGGAAACGAGTATAATGATGAAAATTACAAAAAAAAGTTCCCGCCATCTTGGATTTTAGAATGGACCCGGAAATCGTATTCCACGTATGCGAATTAGTCGGAAACGAGTATAATGATGAAAATTGCAAAAAAAAGTTCCCGCCATCTTGGATTTTAGAATGGACCCGGAAATCGTATTCCACGTATGCGAATTAGTCGGAAACGAGTATAATGATGAAAATTACAAAAAAAAGTTCCCGCCATCTTGGATTTTAGAATGGACCCGGAAATCGTATTCCACGTATGCGAATTAGTCGGAAACGAGTATAATGATGAAAATTGCAAAAAAAGTTCCCGCCATCTTGGATTTTAGAATGGACCCGGAAATCGTATTCCACGTATGCGAATTAGTCGGAAACGAGTATAATGATGAAAATTTCAAAATAAAAGTTCCCGCCATCTTGAATCTTAGAATGGACCCGAAAATCGTATTCCACGTATGCGAATTAGTCGGAAACGAGTATAATGATGAAAATTACAAAAAAAAGTTCCCGCCATCTTGGATTTTAGAATGGACCCGGAAATCGTATTCCACGTATGCGAATTAGTCGGAAACGAGTATAATGATGAAAATTGCAAAAAAAAGTTCCCGCCATCTTGAATCTTAGAATGGACCCGAAAATCGTATTCCACGCATGCGAATTAGTCAGAAACGAGTATAAAAATGAAAATTTTAAAAAAAGTTCCCGCCATCTTGGGTTTTAGAATGGACCAGGAAATCGTATTCCACGTGTGCGAATTAGTCGGAAACGAGTATAATGATGAAAATTACAAAAAAAGTTCCCGCCATCTTGGATCTTAGAATGGACCCAAAAATCGTATTCCACGTATGCGAATTAGTCGGAAACGAGTATAATGATGAAAATTACAAAAATAAGTTCCCGCCATCTTGGATTTTAGAATGGACCCGGAAATCGTATTCCACGTATGCGAATTAGTCGGAAACGAGTATAATGATGAAAATTGCAAAAAAAAGTTCCCGCCAATTTGGATTTTAGAATGGACCCGGAAATCGTATTCCACGTATGCGAATTAGTCGGAAACGAGTATAATGATGAAAATTTCAAAATAAAAGTTCCCGCCATCTTGAATCTTAGAATGGACCCGAAAATCGCATTCCACGTATGCGATTTAGTCGGAAACGAGTATAATGATGAAAATTACAAAAAAAAAGTTCCCGCCATCTTGGATCTTAGAATGGACCCAAAAATGATATTCCACGTATGCGAATTAGTCAGAAACGAGTACAATGATGAAAATTGCAAAAAAAGTTCCCGCCATCTTGGATCTTAGAATGGACACAAATGGCAAATTCAAAAAATGTAGACACAATAAGAGAAAATTAGTATTAGCCCTTTTTTCTTACAGAACTTGTTGGATGTTGGACAGAGTAGAGCTATTTATTGCCAATGATATTGATAGAGTGCCATTAGTAAGAGTTTAATTATTATTTCGCTATGTGAGTTTGGTATTGAAGCGTAGAATAGAAACAGAATGCAATGCTCAGATTACCTTCAATTTTCTATGGCTCTCGTTTCGTTTGTTGCCAGCTCGTCAGATTACGGTAAAGCAAAGCGAATGCTGATAACTAAACGGCAACGCCGCGCCGCAATGTATCTATATATATCGGCGGCCGGCGTCTGTCGTCGGCCGCACGCGGCGGGCGGCGGCTGGTCAAAACGACCGAGGCCTTATATAATTCGGATATATACCCTAATCTGAGGCCCTACCGCGAACAACGAAAGAAGTGTTGCCTCCCTGTCACACTTATAGTGGAATTCACGAGTGCGAGAGAGAGGCAACACTTCGTACGTGTTTTGCGGTAGGCTCTCAGCTATTTATTGTTATCAGTTGTTATGTTACGGGTTCAAATCCTAGCATATGACTTGTAATGTATGTATTTTTTGTTATTATTAGCGATTTAGGGACTTTTTACTTTTTTTTTGTATGTATTTATTAGTTTTTCGGTTTTTTAGACCTCCTTAAACATTTAAAATCAATATATGCAAGATTTTGTTTAGCGACATCTATAGATTATTTCTGTCAAGACTCGAGTAGTGTACTGTTTGACGCGTATCGAGAAAAACGCATAAAAATATGTACGTGCAATAATAGATGGCGCTGAAATCAATTTATTCCAAAAATAGTTAATTTTTTTATTTACTAATTTACTCTTCTAGAAAGGGTGGTTTTGACTATTTTCGCTGTATGATGCTAAATTAATTAAAACTGTGCACTAACAGGTAGTAAATATCTGGATTTCAAATAAAACTAAATCTATTACTAGTCAATCGTGCTCCTAGTGACATCTATTGTAACATATTCCGAACTATTTGAGCCTTCTATGAAACAGACCCTCTATATTTGGGTACTTTGTGCTAAGATGTAGATTGCAGTAATTTTTGTACAGAACTTCTATTTAAAAAATTGAAAAAAAAACTTAGAAAAGTAGGTCATTTGGCAGTAGGTACTCAAACATGACGTCACTTTTGTGTATTTAAAATTCCATAGTGGTGATCGTTTTGATAGTTCGAAAAAAGATGCTGATTTGACTTGCCAGTCATCATGCCTATTCTGTTTTCCATACCGTCGAGTCTTTAAGGGCTTGGAGTCTTACGGGTTATTCACAACTCTACTCAGTCGAAGGACGACGTACGAGAATGTACGGAATTTTACAAGTGGTTAAACAGTAGGCCTACCTCGAACTTCGAAAATTTCGATCACCTGGCCCTGTCTCTCTGATAATGAGTTCGTTGGAGTGAAGGAGGCAGATGCTCGAAAGTTAAGATTTTCTAAGTCTGCGATAGGCTTACAGGAGTTTAAGGCGGTACACGTGGAATAACTAAATTAATTGCCTAAAATGTCGGATTAAGAAGGCGAATTAATTAGTTTTTATAAATAAGTCTGGTTGTGGACTTGAGTCTTCTATTTTTGAATTATTGAGGAGGCCTTACACTAAGTGTAAGTCTAAGGCCCTGGGTTTTCTGGCCGGCGACCGGCGACCGACGCGTGTCCGCCGCCGACGACGTTCGAATGTTTTGTTCGCGAATGTTTGAGGGTGGTCCAGCAGAAAACCCTGGGCCTAAAGGTCCGGCCACGACATTGGTCTAAGGCGACCAGCGGCGAGCGAATCCATGAGTAGGAGGGGGGTGCCGGAATGGGTGCTCCCTCTCGCACGTATGGTTTTCCGCTAAGCTGATCGCCTTAGAGCAATGTCGTGGCCGCGGCGTAAGGCCTGAGTGGCGAGCGGCGCGTCGAGCGTCCAAGGGATTTGAACAGCGTGCACTCAGACCACGCACATACGTTTGCATTTGTTTAACATGGACGCCCGCCGCACGCCCCGCTACCCGCTACGCTCGAGAGTCCACAGTTTTCACACTTACACTAAATAAAATGCAACATTTTATTTAAAAAAAAAGAAAGTACTTCTAATATTTTCTTCGGTTACCGCGAGGATTACTCATGAAATAAAACTATGAAAACGTTTGTCTTTGGTGGGTAGTTTTGTACTTATTTTTCTTACTTTGATGGAGGTAGATCTATCAAATTTCCTCCATTGTCAGTCATCCGCAGACCACGAACCCTGTAAAGTGTTCGAAACGTCGGAATGAAGTTAAAATTAGTTAATATGACGCGAGTTTATCCGTTTTCATAGTTTTATTTCAAAACTACTTCTACTTTCTTTTTTTTATACTAAGAACCAAGTATGATAATGGATGCCCTGAAACAGATTTACAACATTTTCTTAGGTTCCTCCTCCTTGTGTCATATTCCTCATTGCTGAGGGTCGTGACCTCTTTGAATAATTTTCCGGACGATCTCTTTCCATTTCTGATGGTCTGAGGCAGTGTGTATTGCTTCGTGGACGTGTCATGGTACCTAAGTAGAGTCGGGTTCAAAATTGCATGGACAGTTTATGAATGAATTCATTCATAATCCTCCATGCAATTCTGTACACTATACACCGTAAAAAAGCGGACTCCATTTCATAATGCATTTTTTGATTTTCTTGAAACTATTTCATAGCAAATAAGTCCAATTAAGGTGTGAAATCGAATTGGAGATCAAAAATGTAAACAAATGGGATACCACCACAAAAAAATAATCACGAGAGGGGGGTAATCTAAAATCATTCAAATACTTATAAAAAATGCGTATTTACCGTCACTGACGGTACGTAGAACTTTTAAATATTTTACAAATTTTTAATACAAAACATTAAGCCAAATATACCTATAATTTTTTTAATGATAAATTTCGCTACCCTGAATAAAATGTAAGGTGTTTAATTTATACTACTGGCAATGATAAGAAATAATAATAATAATAATAATAATAATAATGTTTATTGTCAAAAAGGCGTTACATAGATATTTGAAGTCCCTGACTTCTGAGCTAGGTTAAAATACCTGTGTTACAGAAGTCAGTGTCCTCTCCCAGAGTTACCTACAAGATACATTTGACAAAAGGTACATTAAAACCGCTATTTATTAATTAATATGTGTATGTGTGTGTAATGTGTATGTGTGTGTGTGTGTATGTGTATGTGTGTGTTCGACTATTTAGATCATATACAATACAGCTATTTTTAGGGTAAGATATCTTCAGTTTCTTCATAGCTGAGCGACATAAGCCAGTTCTTAAGTTTAATTTTACATTCATGGGTGGGTAGGGGATATATATCCAAAACTTTGTTAATTTTATTATACAAGTATATTGCCATAAATTTTTGTTGCCTTCTGGCAGTAGCTAGTCTGCATTTAAAAGGTAGACATACATTAGTCGACGAACGTTTTCTTTCGATTTTGCTTCTGTCATAGGGAGTTTGTTTATGCTGCTTTACCAAGAGCAGTAGCATATACAGTTGCCGAACTGATAGAACTTGACAGTTTTTATACAACAACCTTGTTGGATATCTATATGGTTTCAGTGTCATAACTTTCAATAAAGATCTTTGTGCTCTTTCTAATGCTATCATATGCGTCTTACATGTACCACCCCACACAACACAACAGTAGCCAAGCACCGATTGCACCAGTGCAACGTATACTTTCCTCAACAAATCCAAATCAGCTGCACATCTCAACTTTTTAAAGACATAAACTAGTTTTCTGATCCGGGAGGAGGTTAGGTCTATGTGATATTGCCAATTCATCCTGTCATCAAGCATTACCCCGAGATATTTCGTGCAGTTAGACTTTGCAACAACAGTGCAAGCACATTTAGTTTCGACTTGTAAATTACATGAGTGGACCTTAAGATCTGAGCCATGCGAGTAAGATTTATTAAGCGAAAACTGCAGGTAAGTAGTTTTTGACAAATTTAGTGTAAGCATATGACTTACTAGCCAGTTACTAATTTTATGGATTCCCACCTCTGCATTTTTATACGCTTCATCCCATGTGTCTCCGTGGAAAATTATGGCAGTGTCGTCGGCGTAAGTGAAAATTTTTCCCTTGATAAGTGATAGTTGGCACAAGCCGTTTATATAGATTAGAAAGAGACTTGGTCCCAGTATACTACCCTGGGGCACTCCATAAACGACAGGGGCTTCATTGCTAATTATATTATCAATTTTTACTTGCTGCGTGCGATTTACTAAGAAGTCCTTGAAAATCATGTGAATTTTTCCTCTTACGCCGACACTCTCCAGCTTGTTAGTAAGGATTGGGACAGAGACGGTGTCAAATGCCTTAGCAAGGTCAAGGAAAACTCCTAGGCATTTCTTTTTGGCATCTAGTTGTGTTATGACGTGATCCACGAGGGCACCGACCGCGCTCTCGGTGCTTTTACCTGGCCTAAAACCAAATTGACAGTTGGACAGAATATTGTACTGCTCTAGATACCTAATTAGACGGTTGTTTAGAGCTCTTTCAAGAACTTTTGATAAAGATGATAAAACAGAAATTGGTCTGTAGTTAGCGACGTCGGTCTTACTCCCGCTCTTATGTACAGGAGTGATTAATGATCTTTTGAACACAGAAGGGAAAACTCCCTGCTCAAAGCATAGTCTTATAAGTTTAGTAAGAGGATGTTTAATAACATTTTTTGCACACTTGAGTAGTTTCACGGGAATTAAATCCCAGCCGGTCGCACTATCATTTCTTAGACCTAGTATTAACGATTCAGTCTCAGTTACATCAGGAGGTAGCAAATCTTAAACATTTGGTTCGCAGTTATAACAATAAGTAGCTTATTCGTAATTTAATACGGTAACTACACTAAGAACCATTAAGAGGGTTCGCATGTATAACTATGTACTTCAAAAATCAAAACAAGAGGGTGAACCAAATGACTGATTTATGAATACTTAAAAACTCCTAAAATTTTGCATTACAAAGTACATTAATACAGATTTTAGTAATTTTACCTACAAATCAATAATTTTCATATTTTAATCGAAATAGATTCGATCGTAACTAAGATGAAGAATGGAATTCGTTCCCCGACTATCCTAAATAGGTATTAAAGTAACACGACATTCGTTTTCAAACATTGATTATGTTAATTATTTACATCAATCTAATAGCAAATTTTCTAGGTTTTATTTTTGTAATCAGGAACCGTGGACACTCAGACGTATGTTTTTTATTGTCATATCCAAAAATATGTTAACGATTGTGATGCTTTGTGTATCGAACATA
>JALPQI010030228.1:0-11291 GCA_025490895.1 Thaumatotibia leucotreta
CACACTACTTTTTACCCAACTCCAGTGGGAACATTCGAAATGGAATCTCCTGATTTGTTTGCGATGACTGGAGAAATGGTATCTCCTACATTTTTTGCGATGACAGGAGTAATCAGATCATTGCCCAACTCTGGTTCCCACTTGTTAATTCATCCTCACCCAAAGGGCAATGGAGAGGGCTATGCTAGAAGTCTCTCTGCCAGATCGGATTAGAAATGAGACTATCCCCAGCAGAACCAAAGTAACCGATATAGCTCTCCAAGTTGTTAAACTGAAGATGGCCGTTGGGGCGGAAAGGTTCTCGAGTGGCGGCCACGTACCGGAAGACGCAGCGTGGGTAGGCCCCCACAAGGTGGACTGATGACCTGGTGAAGGTCTCCACAGCCAGTATAGCCTATTAGTTGATTATAAGTTAGTACGAATATATATATGACGTATGATTGTCGTCCTATTTATGAGATTAAGTAATAATAATGAAAATGTAGATCGTAATAATCAGTGGTCGGATATCCCGGTGCAACACCAGGGGATACCAAGTAGAAAAGTTAGTATGGATATGACCTAAATTCCCGGGTTTACTTTGAAAAAAAAAAAATAGATCTGATAGTTATACTTAAAAAGGCAGATCAAATTGCGAACATAAACGAAATCTTTGGGCGTTGATTGATACACGTTAATACGCGTGATCCTAAGTCGAACAATCCCAAACTTGTCTGAATTAAAAAAAAATGCTTAGAACAACGGTTTGTGAAAACGCCCCTTTACAAAAGTATTGAATATGGCTACACAGATTAAATTAGAAGCAGTAATGGCACGAAATCCAGATTTGGATGGCATTAGAGAATACGTAGACCAAATTTCAAATAAGACCGCACCTGATGAAGTGTCTCTTTACAAATTTGCTCCACTGACATCTGTAGAAGTGGAAAGGACTTTTTTGGCGTACAAATGGATTTTAGATGTGAAAAGGAATCGATTGAAAATAGAGAATCTAGAGAAAATAATTGTATGCTATTTTAACTTTATAGAACCCAGTAAGCCATAGTTCTTTCATAAAATACATATATTTACTCTAATGTGTCTGCATAGGTGTGTCAAGTCTTCATGCTTAAAAATGTTTGATTTTATGTTACATACACGAGGATGTTTAATCCGTAACCGGGTATATTTTTTCTAACTATTACTATGAATTACTATTCATGACCTCAGGAAGACCATGTACCATTCAGTGGTTATTGGATACAATTTTTCTTTAACTTTAAATTAATAAAATTTTGAGGTATCTGCGGGAGACCTCACCAAAAATGTTTAATTTAGGCTGGGTATGGATATTGTTTTAATCCTGATCACGGATTAAAATAATCGTGTATGATATGATATTTCTGTTTTTTTTTACGTTCGCAATTTCTAGAAGTGGAAAACCTATTGTGCCTTAGTAAAAAGCTTCTATTTTTAAAGCTAAACTCTTTTGTTTAAGAATATTCATACCAAAAGGCTATTTGGTACTAAGGTCAATATTAAACAAATTTTATAACCTATCTTTTAAAATAATTGTCGAAATCGCATAATAATAAACGCTTGTATGTACATGCACTTATTTTGCGTTACAAAAATATTACTAAACTTTACTGGATGTAATTTTGTGGAATCCCGTGGTATATCCATATTAGTCTAATGTTTGAGGTCATTCACCCCTTGTTGCACCGGGATATCCGACCACTGGTAATAATATAAAATCATAATAATAATTATTCATTTCAACTATGACTTTGACATTAATAAATAATAAATTAGCCTAGATTAATAATGTATAATGTTTTATATTGATAGTTAGCGAATATGTAAGTATATTAATTTTGTATTCTCCTGACATGTTATTGTTACATTAAAATGCATAAATTATAAATTGTATAGGTATAAATAGACTAGTTTATAAGTACTAACATTATGCGCCCTACCCGGGTGTCATGTACTGACTACCTCCAACTAACACCTTCTGTAATGCACATGACCTTAATGTTAAATAAATGAAATGAAATGAAAAAAGGTCGCAGGAGTCCGCTGGATGTGGGTAGCGCTGGACCGGTCATTGTGGCAATCTTTGGTGGAGGTTTATGTTCAGCAGTCTTTCGATATGATGACGATGATGAATTTATACTCACCCATTTCTTTGCTCACAGGTTTAGCGTTGGCGCTGACACTCACTCGCCGTTGTGTGGTTTTTTGGGGCGATGTGGTTTTTTGGGGTGGTGTGGTTTTTTGGGGCGATGTGGTTTTTTGGGGCGATGTGGTTTTTTGGGGCGACGTGATTTTTTGGGGCGTAGCCGGTGTGGTTTTTTTGGGGCGATGTGGTTTTTTGGGGCGTGGCCGGTGTGGTTTTTTGGGGCGATGTGGTTTTTTGGGGCGTGGCCGGTGTGGTTTTTTGGGGCGATGTGGTTTTTTGAGGCGTGGGCGGTGTGGTTTTTTGGGGCGGTGTGGTTTTGTTGGCCGGTGCCCGTTTATGGGCCAGCATGACTGAAACGTAAAATATAAGACATAAGTAAATAAAATGATACAAGCTTTTATCACTAACAGGGTACAATACAGTCAAGGGCAAAAATATGTATAAATTTTTTTACTTCTGACTAGAGCATAAGGTCTAAAATTGTATATATATTTATACCCCTGACTGCACATCCAACCAGTTGGAACCCTGAGTTCTTCTCAAAAAGTTTGTACATTTGGATCACGTTCGTCTTTGGTATTGATAAAGGTAGGCTGGTAGAGTCAATGATACTGAGCAAGATTAGCGTTGAAAATTTCCGGATTAAATCCCGTTTCTTTCCAAACAGCCTGTTTTTTTCTGGATTTTTTCGAAAAAATCTATGAAATTTTCCAATTTAATTTACAACTCTTAACCAAGGAGAATTAGGTCTAATATTCACTTACACCAGGAGAACGCGATGTCACCGAGGAAAAATCAATTGAAACAGATGGGATGGAGTGACACTCCAGTGACAGTGACATTGATTATTTCTGTGAAAACCCGAAAAAAACGGGAAAAAACGAAACTTTCATACATTCCCGAAAAAAACAATTTGATTTTTCCGACATTTTCAACGCTAAGCAAGATCCACCACATTCTTTACAGAGAATTGCTTAAAGAGTTTGATTATTTCTAAAACAATATTGAATTCAGGAAATTTTATATGGGTGAACCAACTTCTGCTGTCTGTTATTGCCATGGTTACGGTCGCCTGAGTCACGCTTGTTTTATGTAAAATTATGCTACTTAAATTATACATATTATACAAACTTGCATGTAGTGCATGTTTGTAGGAGGTTCACTAAGAAAAGGGTTTATTTACAACAGGAAAATGTATGTTTGCATAGTTTAAGCAGCATAATTTTGCATAAAACCAACATGACCCAGGAGACCGGAACCGTTCAATAACTATAAAAAAAGTTGATTCACCGATATAACATTAAAAACTTTAAATATGGTCAGAAATACACCATTGAAATTTATCCTGTCTCCGTGTAGAAAGCAGCTACATGCTTCTATGTTGCTACGAGAAAGTGACCAGTCTTATAATTGTATAAGTCTGAAGGTAGCCACGGGAATTTGGGAACGAAAGACGGGAACTCTATCAACTTTGGGCTCGTCACACTCACACTGTGACGACTATGAGTCGGCGATCAAAAAATCTTATTATTGACTGTGACAATTAACGTTAACATAATATTATACCGATCATCAGTAAAATAAAAAAAAATGTAAATAACATTCACATACATATAGTAGAATTATTTATTTATTAGTATTAACGTAAAAATATATCTGTGAACGTGTTTCACGACATGTGTCAAAGACATCAAATGCTATGGAAAGTCAGTCATATTTGTCTACATTTTTTTAAATTCTACTGACAATTGATATAAACAAGGTGGCCAAAAAATAAGTGCGTTCCCGTGCGTCCGCCTGTGAGGATTTTTTGAGGCTCAAAAGAGGTCTCCTAGGAGGTTTTTACAAGTTTCATGCTGTTTATACTACTAGGTGCTACGAGGATATACTGTATCTTACTTAGAACGACTACTTCTGAAACTCCAACTTATTAAAAAAAACCACCACAAACCCTGTAAAGTGTTCGAAAAGTCGGGATGAAGTTAAATTCAATTAATATACGGGAGTTTATCCGTTTTCCATACTTTTATTTCATGTGTAACGCGGTAACCGAAGAAAATATTAAAAAATTCGTAAATGACTAATTCTGCATCCCATAACCTCACTGGTAGCGGGATTGCACTTGTTTTTTGGCCACCCTGTATGTAATAAATACTCGTAGATTTGGAGATAACGTACTGTGCGCTCGCGACAAATGAGCCTTTCTATTGTGTTTCCAACGACGCAGAAAAAGGAGTTTCAACGTCGTCCGCACACTTTGTTTTTGAACTGTAATCGTAAGCACATACTTTTATTTTATTAATCTTGCCATATTTCATTTTTACTGGTTATTTTAAGCTAAATTTTAAACTAAACTATGTTCCAATAAAGTGGTGATCGGTTCAAAGTAGGTATCGTATTCTGATTAGAAAAATCAGAAAAATATTTTTCAACAAATAAAATTTATTTATGGGACCGGTCGGCAAATAACCCGCTCGCCAATAGAAAAATTAGAAAATAAATTTTTTTTGGGAACATTTTTTCTTTTTGTTCTACAGTGTCCGAATCAAAATATGTACGATGAAATGCAATCTAATCGAAGAAGTCAAATTGTTGAAATAATTAACAAATTAGCAGTAAACCAGCCCGTAATATTTCTTACCTTTAGGTTCTTTTGCGTCGCTGACAGAGGCACTTTTCTTGGTACTTGGTTTCGGGATTGGTGTCAACAATTCTTTCGACGGGTTTTTATCTGTAGCAAAACTTAAAATCAAAATGAACTCTGTAAATTCTTTTTTAGCAACTGAGCAATACTCAGGGGAAAATCCGGAAAAAAACTCTCATACCTAACCACTCTCATGCTTTGATTTTTCCTATAGGCTCTATTGCTATGTAAAGATAAGATAAAGCTAAAAAATGTCTTTTCTCAAACATGCAATGAAATATTGTTGATATATATATTCTTTATAATAGGCTGCGAAGTATGACTTTTCAGGTGTGACTAGGACAAGAGGTCGTTAATGGAATTTAATACAAATCTTGAAGACCTAGCCGGCAAAGTATTTAAAAGATTTTTTTTTAATTCCATTCCACATAAATTTGTGGCACAGGCATCATGACATTCTGCCACTATGCATGTAAAAATATAAAACTTTGATGTTTTTGTTGTTTATTTCATTGCATGCTCGAGAAAAGCACTCTATACATACCTCGGCCGAAAATATGGGGTTGTCTGCCTCAGGTCTATCCGTATATATGTCTTCGGCCGGCAACCCCTTTCATCCCGGCCTCTATAGTAATGAATGTACTAATTGCTCAAAGAAGATATAAAAGTTCAAATGTTAGTTGTTTACATTTTATTATTTTATTGTGCATATCATATTTATGTGTACATTAGGAAGCAGGGCAGGGCAGTTAATTTACAAAATGCCAAGATCACATTATCAAAGTGTATGAAGTAGGCCTTTTTTTCGCATGGGGTTGGATAATGCCCGGTTCACATTATTCCAGTAGCATTCCAGTCCAGCAATCCAATCCAGTATTGGAATGCTACTGGAATAATGTGAACAGACACTTCCATTCCAGTGAGCATTCCAGTCCAGTGACTGGAAAGACCGTCAACTTTTCATTCAAGCTCACCCAATCCAGCGGCACTGGAATAATGTAGACAGCCATTTCAGTTCCAAACCAGTCCTAAATGTTGCTCAGTATGACTTATACTGGGATTGAAGTGTCACTGACCATTATTTGATAAAAGATTGATGATAGGCAGCAGCGTCATCATAGTGGACCCATTACTGCGATCGCCAATCCGTTTGCCCAGCGTGGCGATTATGGGCATTCACCTCCTAATGCGTCATATGTATATAGTTAATAGGAGAGGCCTACGTCCAGCTGTGGACTACGATAGGCTGATGATGTATGTATGATGTATGACTTAAACATATAGGGCGTTTCAGATTTCCACACACATAATCAGCCTATTACAGTCGACTATTGGTATATGCATCTCCTATTACTTATGCATATGGACGCATTAGGAAGTAATACCCACCATCTTTGACATGAGAAGAATGAATGAGAAATTAAATTCGCTTCATGCTTGTTTATTTATGATTATTTAATATTATGACGCATGGAGACCTTATACATCTCTGAAACATTTAGTGAAATGTATCAGTTTGTTTTTTTTTACTCTGACAACTAGAGACCTTTACATCTCTATCAGTATAAAAATGCTAACTTTAACTTTGTTTAACTAAAAACTATAGTATGTCCTTTTACATAATATATTTGTATCATACATTTCTCAAAGTTCATTCGTTCATTACATTTATATAATTATTCTGACTATTAGAGACTTCATCTCTAGTTAATGTAAACTATACAGCTATTTATATTAAATCAAATTTATGTTTCGTTTTTAATTAATGCATGTTTACAATAAGATGTTATACAACTATGTTATTTGAAAAAAAAACAAGTCCCGCTGAGTTTCTTGCCGGATTCTTCTCAGGCAGTGGTGTAGGGTTAGAACCGGAAGTAGCTTTTTTTTCTCTCATTCGCTATTTAGTTTAACGATTCAAAAGCGCTCGTTGCTGGGCCTAATTGAATAAAGAATATTTTGACTTTGACTTTGACATCAATATTCATTGAATGAATGGTTAGCGACATTTCCAACCCTTCGTCGTTTCTTACGACACCCACAGGGACAAAGTATTGCTGCCGTCACCACGCATCCTGGCCATGTGAGAGAGATCTAATTGTATGAGATTATTTGTATGCACTCACATTTTTCTCGAGTTTATCGAGGGTAAGGTAAATGTTGGGATGTCAGGTAAACTGATGTTTTCTACATACAACTTTAAACAGATTGGTCCCTTGATGATGCTGTGCCGACCATTACCATAAAACGTGATGCGGTTTTACGAATGAGAACACGCTATGGTTCAACAACTATATACGTTTTCCCCCGTTCCGGGAAAACGGCAGGTGCAAGCAATTCAAAAGAAAAACTGTCCTTCTTGGTCTTATTCTTTTTCGTCCAGGAAAAGGAGCCACATTTTTTTTATTATCACATCACATTGAATCACGAAAGTCATTAAATTATAGTTCATAACTTTTTTTTCATCACTTACCAGCAGGTATGACCACGATCATACCTGCTGGTAAGTGATGATGCAGTCTACAGTGGAGCACATTTACCTATGAGATACTTATTTACTCTTGCCTTGAAGATATTCAGATTGTACACATGCGGAAACACAGATTCGGGCAAGGCATTCCATTCTTTGGCAGTTCGCATAAGAAAATTCGAAGGGAAACGCTTCGTGCGTATTTTTGGAATACCTACCATAAAGCGATTTGTAAATGTTTTTTCATACGATAATTTTCGATTTACTGGCTTATTACAAGCTTTTATTTAATTTCCCTTAAAATTCTAGGGTTAGCCGCTCCGTAAGTAAATGTTACGAGTTAAATTGGATTCACTTCCCGATTATGTACCGTTGTAGCTGGTATTCTTTATATAAATTTATGAGTTGTCACCGCCATGTATAGGAAGTTAACGATATAACGACAGAAAGCTTGACGCAGGGCCTACATGACAAATAAGTATAAAAATGCTGGACTTACTCGAAACCCTTAACTTTCGAACATCTTGACACCCCTGTCAAACTACACTCGCGGTCAATGAATACGGGTCATCATCATCATCATCAACAGCCTATGATAGTCCACTGCTGGACGTAGGCCTCTCCTGTTAACTATGAGTATAGACGCATCAGGAGGTAAATGCCCATAATCGCCACGCTGGGCAAGCGGATTGGTGATCGCAGTAATGTGTCCACTATGATGACGCTGCTGCCCATCATCAATATTTTATCAAATAATGGTCAGTGACACTTCAATCCCTTAGTCGACTCTTATGTCATCCGCAGGAGGAGTTGGGGTGGTGACAAATGTATTTAACTGCCGTCACCACACGGCTAATGCGGGTCAGGTGGATTTTTTCATAGAAAATACTGGAAACATGCTGATTACAAATATAAATATTTATAATACAAGTGGAACCGTTTTAACATCAGATTGTATTGGAATTTCCCTGAAGTTTTCACCCGATCCGAAATACACGGAACTTTATCGTCAGATGACTTCGTAGATATAAAAATAGCAACTCGTGATTAAAAAACTCGATTTACTATACATTTTGAATAGGTGGTTTTCTTAAACGGTCTACATTTTTGTCTATACAAACCTACCTAACCACAATTTTGAATTTTTTTTGGGTATTTAAAAATTTAGGGCAATTCCAATACAGCCTGATTTAAAAATAGATTTTACCCACAATAATAATATTTTTCAAAAATATTTGAAATCTCCATGTTTGCATTATTTTCTATGAATAAAAACACCTGACCCGTTTTCATTGCCGGTGTGTGTAAATAAGAAATATCCAGCTGGGATTTCGCATAATACATTAATCGAATGATATTGCAATAAAATCGGGTGAATCAACTTCTTTTGTCTGTTATTGCCATGGTTACGATCTCCTGAGTCACTGGTTTTATGCAAAATGATGTAGACATGTAGTCCATGTTTGTAGGAGGCCCATTAACGGAAGTGTTTACTAACATCATAATTTGCATAAAACGAGTGAAAAATGACGTGACTCAGGAGACAGTAATCATGGCAATAACTGAACGAACAAGAAAAAAATATTTCCCCAATTGTATCATGAATTATGAAGAAAATTTGATGATGGAGTCGGCCGGTGGCCACAGGAACCTGGAAAAATGGAAACGAAACGACGTCACCCTATCAATCTTAAGGCTCTATGCAGGGTGTAATCGATAAGTCTTTACAGGCCATACTTCCGTAAATATGAGAGATATCAGAAAACTTTTAATTGATATCGAAAGTAACGACCCCAACGAGTAAAATTACACTAATAACGTTTTTGAAATAAAATCAGATATATCCTAAATATTAACTTCAAACCCTTCCAATAGTAGGTAACCGTTCATTCAAAGACTAGTTTAATACGACTGAGGCATTTCACCGTTATCAAATGATTCATGATTTGTCTTATGTTAACCACTTACTCCATATCAATTAATTATAATTTTCGAGTATTTACAGTTTTCTGGAATTAATTGTCGTTACAAAGCTGACACCGAAGTTAACTTTTTTGTTAGAGTTAAGCTAATTGGGTGTCCCTAGAAGTGAAAATGCCCATAAGTCAGTCAAAATTACCAGTTTTATGGTCACCACAAGAAACGGCCGGGTCGTAAGTAGCATGGTCCTTGGTGATCCGACATTCCGAGCACCAAACACTCTTGTCCACGCTCAGGGATGGACAGTCGTGGCCTTCAGTGAGGACTACTGGTGTTGGGTCTTGGCTGCTGGATCTCTTTGATGTTGAAGATTGGGCTGAAGCGAGAAATAGTACATCGTGCATCAAGGGAGGTAAGTACGGAATTACTAACGAAAGTGTTAGAAACGAAAGTCTTTTAATGACTCGAGTTAATATTCCGCTTACCGACCGTGATCCATACAATGCTTTTCATCACACTTGCCGACAAAGTTAAGTTTTAAGACAACATATTATTAAATGACGTACTGACATTTCTGTTACTCCCTAGGGAATTTTACTTTTCTATTACTCCCGCTATTAATGCAAGCAAAGCGTGCTTAGACAGCAAGTGTGATGAAAACCCTATTAAATGCCTACTAACTCCTTTATTCATAAATGCCTCATAATTTAGCAAGCCGCTATTGTTTGTCCCTTTCGGTCTTATCAATATGTCTTTATGCGCAAAAGGGACAAATAATACTTAGCAGCTTGCTAAGTTAGGAGACGTTTATAAGGGGATAAGAGATTAATAATATCCCTTTTCCAGGCATAACATAGCGACCACATTTCTGTCAATTAAAACCTTAGATAGATAAGACTTTAGATAAACGTAACTCTTCTTAAAATAAGAATATGCTCAAAAATATGTGAACACGCCTCTATCGTCGTAGGAATGTTCAGATATATTTGAACGCTCTGGTCGCTACGATATATCTGATGGCGACTGTACTAGTATCTTGGGGCTTGTAAAAGGATTAACGATTTAACTAGTACGCGGTATTTGGAAGAATCAACTTTTTTCTGTCTGTTATTGCCATGGTTACGGTCGCCTGAGTCACGCTGGTTTTATGCAAAATTATGCTATTTCATTTATGGAAACATGCTAGTCCATGTTTGTAGATATCAAGGAAAGGGTTTGTTAACATCAGAAAAATGCATGTTTGAATAGTTTAAGTATCATAATTATGCATAAAACCAGCGTGACTCAGGCGACCGTAACTATGGTAATAGCAGAGACAAAATAGTTGATTCATCCATTTGCATTATAATAATATGCGAAATATTTATTGAGGCTTTGTTTTTGAGGTCGTGAAACGACAATTTACAGAGCGCACGAAAAAAGTTGATTGGACTAACTAATTAAGATAAAGAGATAAGATAACCAAGAAATAAGTCTTAAGCATGGAGATGATTTTTAACAGACTTCAAAAAAAAGGAGGAGGATCTCAATTCGACTGTTTTTTTTTTGTTGTATGTATGTTACCCGATATCTCCAAGAATCGTGAACCGATTTTTTTTTTTTTTGTGATCGAACGTGTATAACCCCGAGATGGTCCCGTTGGCAACAAGGTAGGTCTGATGATGGGATCTTGTAGAAATCGAGGGATCTCTTCAAATGTTATAGGTACATGTATGGCGCTTTTGGTAATTTTCATTCATTTACAAGAATATGCATTCAGAAAGTAGGATTTGAGAAAACCAATGATGGAAACAAATCGGGGATCTTGGAGTAGTCGGTTGAAGTCAGTTTTTTTTAATTTTAAATTTGGTGGATATTTCTTACCAGCTGTAACATAATCGATGGTCTGTTGTACGATCTCGGAAGAGCAGTAGTCGTGAATGATTGGATACAACATAGACCCGAAGATCAATCTCGAGAGGTAATAAAATGCATACGGTTTTGTCTGAAAAAAATAGGAATGCAGATAATATTTCTTGTTTAAGCGATGTTTCTTGAAGATGGAGTAGAAAAATACTAAAAACAAAAGATTACGTGTTATAGGTAACTATAAC
>JALPQI010030229.1:0-15253 GCA_025490895.1 Thaumatotibia leucotreta
GGTAAGATTAAGACGTTCATTATTGCAAAAACAATGTTTGGGATTAAGATGAGAGAGGTCGTTAACCAGTTATTCTTAGCTTACGATACTATATTCAAATTTATATTAGCGTCATCTGAAGAGAACTAGAAATTATTTTTTCTGGTTATTGTTTAGATTTATGTGTGAATTGTGTGATTTTATTTTATATAAGTTAATTTTCTATTCACCTAATAGTGTATCATATATATGACACGTTTTTAACTGCTTCAGCTGTTCTGATACAATTTTTGTTTATAAAAACTGTAAATAATTACAGTGTATTGAAATTTTATATACCTAATTTTGGGTCTTAGTCTCAAAACAAGATGGCTCAAATTGTGTTGACATCTTTTAATAAACAATTCACTTTTTGTCTGTGTACATACTTGCGCAGGCATAATTTGTATTGGTTGTTAATATACACAAATACTAAAATTTAACACTGAAGTGTACAGACATCAATCATATTATACACTAATCCTCTTATTCATAAACATCTAACTTAACAAGCTGCTAAGTATTGTTTGTCCCTTTCACTCTTATGGATATTTTGATAAGACTGAAAGGGACAAACAATATTTAGCAGAATGCTAAATTAGTTGACATTTATGAATAAGAGGGTTACAGTTTTTTTGCAGTCCTCACTATGTAAAATATATTGTTTTTCAACTGTACTTTACAATGTTTTTAAGTAGTCAGATAATACTAGGAATCTGTAAGGGAAAATTTCTTGACGGGTCCCTAACGGGTCAAGAAATTTTATATTCCCATATTAATATACTCAATTTAAATCAAAATATTAATACTTGGTCTATAATATACTTGTGACCACTCCAGATTCTGTTTAAAAAAATATTTTATTGAAAGTAGGAAAATGTTAATAAAATCATGTAATTAACTTACTTTTTTAGAATAAACAAACAGAAGTATATTTTTTCACATACATACCCATGAGACAACAATATCAACAAACAAGCATATTTGACATCATCATATCAAGAAAATTTTCCCCACGGATTCCAATGTCTGATTATGATGTTGTTCTGTGTTGATCAAAATGTATCAAAGCAAGTATAGTACTTGCTTTTCATTTAAGTAATGTATATCATATATTTCTTAGAACAACCTCAGGATAATGAGTCATTGTTTGTGTGTCACATTGTTCAGTGACCTAGTATAAACAGCTATGTCTACTGATCATGTGTATAGCTTTTGGATATACTCTTATGGGAACTAAGGCAGATAAAGAAAGAGGAAAAAAATATTATTTAACATCACCATAGAAAAATTAACATATTATGTGTTCCGTTCGACTTCGGATATCTTCAGGATGTGAGAGCGTAGCGTCTCCCAATGACCGATAGATGCCGCTAGCGTCTATGAAGCCGCTCCACAGCCCGTAGCGCGCCGCTGTGACGTAGTTTCCGCCCCGACAGCTTCCTGTAACCAACCAGCTCGCACCCGGCGACTCGCCGCCATTTCATTGTTTCGTCGACCGTCTTGGCCGAAGGTCCGCATATTTTTATTTAAATTCGACACGTGGTCTTTAACTTCTCGATCGACTTAATTCCCAGTAATTATATTTCGGAACTTCTGCTCGAACAGAAAAGTTATTCATTTGAAGTGAATTTAAGGAAGTCATTTGAAGTGTTTCGCTAATCATCAAGAAAGTGGTCTATCGTTAAATATTTACGACGAAAATTTTAGATTCGAATTTTAAAATTTCATTTCGAATAATCGAGTTCCCGAAGTATTTTCGAACCGATAACGTCCGTCGCGCAATTTTCAAGGTGACTTCGATCTACCCACTTTTTCTGGCGAAATACGTTCTCGACCACGATCGTGTTTTAAACGTTACCGTCGTTCAGTCGTAGGCGTTTCCGAGATTTAAGTAGGAAATCGTCCGATTAACGCGTGTTTTCGATCGCGTTACTTCTCATACGGTAACGTAAGCCGCTCCGCACCCGACGAGAGGGAACGTGCATCGCTACATCGTGTCGCCGCGGGCAGCGCGGCGCCAGCCGAGGGCGGCCCGCGCGCCGCCACGTCGCCGGCGCCGCCGTGTCGCCGCCGCGGCCGGGCGCGCCGGGGCCCACCCCGCGCTCCGCCGCCGCCGCCGGGAGCTGCAGCTGGACCTGGGTACTCTTTACGTTTTCCGCTCTCGGATCGATGGGTGAGTTAGCTTAATGATATTCTATTAACCCAAGGAGTCTAGTCTGCGGATGGCGACGAATGTTGTGATGAGAGGCCGCCACGTGGTCGCCACTGGCTGCCACGTGGGCAGCACCGGTCCCGACTTCATTGGCCGCCATGTGGGTGCCACCGGTCCTGACCTCACTGGCCGCCTCGTGGGCACCACCGGTCCCGACTTAAATGTCCGCCATGTGGGTTCCACCGGTCCTGACCTCACTGACCGCCACCTGGGCGCCACCGATCCTGACCTCACTGGCCGCCTCGTGGGCGCCACCGGTCCTGACCTCACTGGCCGCCACCTGGGCGCCACCGGTTCTGATGTCACGGGCCGCCACCTGGGCGCCACCGATCCTGACCTCATTGGCCGCCTCGTAGGCGCCACCGGTCCTGACCTCACTGGCCGCCACCTGGGCGCCACCGGTCCTGATGTCACTGGCCGCCACCTGGGCGCCACCGATCCTGACCTCACTGGCCGCCACGAGGGCGCCTCCGATCCCGACCTCACTGGCCGCCACATGGGCGCCACCGATCCTGCCCTCACTGGCCACCACATGGGCGCCACCGGTCCTGATCTCACTGGCCGCCACCTAGGCGCCACCGATCCTGACCTCACTGGCCGCCACATGGGCGCCACCGGTCCTGATCTCACTGGCCGCCACGGGGGCGCCTCCGATCCCGACCTCACTGGCCGCCACGACGGTGCCACCGGGGCGGGGACTCCACTGGCTGCCATGTTGGTGCCACCGGGCCTGACGTCGCTAGCTGTCACGGGGACGCCATCGGTCCCGACGCTGGCCGCCACCGGTCCCGACGCTACTGAACGCCACGTGAACACCACCGGCCCTGACCTCACTGACGCCATGTCGGTGCCGCCGGCCCCGACGTCACTAGCTGCCACGTGGGCACCACCCGTCCTGAGCTCACTGCTCGCCACGTGGGTGCCACAGGTACTAAAGTCATTGAGTGCCATGCCGGCACCACCGATCCCGTTTTTTGACGGGGTGCGACTACGATGCTACCGATCCCGACCTCACTGGGCGCTACAACGGTGCCACCGGTCCTCGCCTCATTGGCTGCCGCAACCACGCCACCGGTCCCGACTTCACTAGTCGTCGCGACGGCACCATCGGTATTGACCTCACCGGGTGCCACGGGACACCGCTGGCCACGAAATTATAGTCACCATGTTGACATTACAGGTAATAATACTGCCGTTCGATGCTGATGCTGATGTTGTCCAGGCATGGCGGTATAACCCACCTCAATGTTGCTGCCGATCACGAAACCGCTACATTCACGCGACCACCGCAATGGCGCTACAAGTCACAATACAATTGGTCCGATGAAGTTCATTGTGCAACTACAGTGGCCCGCAAAGCCGATACAATGACGCCACGATAACGCCTCGCTGCCGGCTGCCAACTGGCCGGATGACGCCACCGCCCGCGATATTCGCCATACGCTCTGCCCAACGCGAAAGCGCCAACGACTCTTGTCAGTTTGGCCCCCCCATATCACGTAAGTAACCAAGCTGATGCCGGCAACCACCCTGGCGCCGCCTGCCGAGCGGAAGCATTGCAAACCACAGTCTGGTGCTCCTGCTTCGGGTGTCCCTGATAGACATACACGTGCCTACTGCAGCTGGGGGGATTGCGGATCCCTCGTTCTCGATCGAGGATCCGTTGTAGTGACTGACCGAGTCACAAGGAACTGCGTCCTATTGTTCTATAGGAAATCTGTACGTTGTATCTATATTCAAATACTACCTGCAGTCTCCCACGATCCAATACAGCAGAAGCAGGAAAACTTAGTGCACCAAACCGAAGACCTGTTCGACAATGAATGGAATCTGTAACGTAATATCTCATGTTATTCTACAAATGTTTGATCAGCCCCGGATTCCTCAGACACTCAAATCCGCGGGCCTGCTTTCTGAAAACTGATGGTATTGACAAGGTTTGGAAACAGATTTCTTATAATCTCTCTACTCGCAGTCGTTCTCCAACAATACGGGTTCCTCCTCATAAAACGGACCATTTCTCCGAGGGCAATAAACAAATTTGGGACAAAAATCCCCCGGTCGTAAGCGAGCTCGAGATACAGCTGCTCGAGGAAAGAGGCCATGGAGAGATAGCTCGAAACACCGGTATACTCGTCACAGAATATAAATTCTTCGTTTTTATCTAAGCGTATTGCTATGCCCGGTGCTGTCCCTACACAGATTATTCTTTCCCAGAGCCGATTAAAGGTCTCCCATATTAATAGCTGAACTTACTTACTTCTCTAGCGCTACGACCCAGAGAAAGTCCTGGTCCCCAACACGACTGCCCAGGACCGGAGTCAGAGGTGAACCTCTGACTCCGGTCCTGGGCAGTTTTAGTATACTTAATATTATTTGTAAGTAAACAATTGGATACGTCCGTGACTGCTTCCACATGATACATTTCTGACCAACGTTTGATCACCTATCAAGACTATTTCCTGATAGCAATCCAGTCGAAAAAGGAGTACAGATTACCAGATCGACCCCCATCAACCTAGGTTAGCAAATATACTACCTGAAATACGTTACAACCCTTACTCAAACCATAGCCACAACATTTGCGTCCTGCAGGGAAAATAAGGTAAATGATTAGTTGCGAGACAGTGTCTCGCGTCCAACGCCGTGCGCTCCTAGACGGACTCAACCTTACGAACTTGGGCGTCCATGGAGGCTGGTTGCACTATCGCAGGCCCTAACACTGCTTCGGGCGATTACAGAGTCCCATGCCAGCTCCCATCTCATCTGCCAACCGGACTCTTGAGGGAATCTCCCATGGTGGATTAAGAACGTAATAAAATACGTTCATATCGAGGTAAGAAGGAAACACTATATTGAGTATATTGATCAACGCACCGCATTCTCAGTCGATCCTCAACAGGAAGCCGGTGCGTGGTCTCCAACAGGGAACTTGCACTGCGACTCCAAAAAAAAAAAAAAAACTACTCTTTAAAACTTAAGGAGAACCTGAGGAGATCGATAGTTAGTATGATTATTAGTTACAACGACCAACGCAGAAAGTATTGGCATCAGGGAATTGCCTACGCACTACAGGTTCACAACTTACGGAACCAGTTCGGTTCATATACCTACAGGTCGGTACTTTCAGAAAGTCGACGGACGAGCTAGGGGACTCTGCGCCCCCGAGCGGCACCAGCGCCCGGAAGCCACTGAGCAGATCTTCACCCGCTAGGGTACCCCGTCCATCGACCTGTTCGCTCACCTCAAACGCCCACGTGCCACAGTATGCCTCGGTCTACTGGCCCTAACTGAACGCACGATGCGTTTAGGTAAGCGGAACGCTACTACACCGACGCTGACTGACCAGATCAAAAGAAAAGTCTGCTGGTGTTCCGTTGGCGTTTCTCCAAAGTAAAAACAGGTACGCCCATATGGAAAATAGTCATCGTCGTACGCTAAAAATAACATCGTCTGCCAGCTATCTCATCAAATCAAGTAACGAAAATATCCTCACATATTTTATCGCATTTAGCGTAGCGAACGATAATCTCTGATTAATATTATTTGTAAAGTATTTATTTGGCGAAACCTTCGCCTTCAAGGTGCCTGTTTGATTAAACGCTTAAAGAATACTAGTTTTAATCTGAACAGCTGTACGACATCAGAGAGAAACCCACATATGGAATGTTAATACAGAGTCTAGAGTCCATGACCTTACACTGTACTGTATTATACGTAGACAATTATTCTAATAATTCTCACTTAATTATTTTCTGTCTGAAATTCCGTTCTAAATTCGATAACATCAAAATATGAATTATTATTATTATTCGACGGTATTCTGGACGTGTCTATTCGTATAAATTACCGAAAATATTATGTGAAACTTATGTGTAAAATCTGCGGATAAGTAAGTCCTATATATAATCTGCGGATATCTACTCTACCTAACCGAAAAGCCTCGTTTGAGCCTATTCTTAACCTCTGAATGCAAAGCGATGCATCATGTATTCTAATTTTATTGACTACACGTCAAAATTCATTGGTTGTTTTAGGGCAGTAGAGCCCTAACATTTCTGCACCCGCTGACTCGCCACCAGGAGATAATAGACAGGTCTCACATCCTGAAGATATCCGAAGTCGAACGGAACACATAATATGAAATTTTACCTTCCAATAAAATTATTATTATGTTTCCTAGACTTCGGATATCTGGATAATGCCTTCCTGGTGGCAATATTTTATCAACCTTTACATTCTCCTCAACAATGAAATGGCGGCGAGTCGCCGGGTGCGAGCTGGTTGGTTACAGGAAGCTGTCGGGGCGGAAACTACGTCACAGCGGCGCGCTACGGGCTGTGGAGCGGCTTCATAGACGCTAGCGGCATCTATCGGTCATTGGGAGACGCTACGCTCTCACATCCTGAAGATATCCGAAGTCTAGGAAACATAATAATAATTTTATTGGAAGGTAAAATTTCATAATATATGAAAATGATTTCTCTCATTCTGCCACCATTTAAATGTATACATTTATTGAATGTTTATTCAGATATTGTAGAAAACGTTGAGTATGTACAGTCATGTCTAATATTATGTATACATTTCGGAACGTATGTCAAAGGCATAAGGATCAAAATGGTATATATATTATTGGACTTGACTGTACAGGTAAATTCACAAAAGCTGGCACGAATGGAATTAATGAAATGAATGACATCTATCATTGTGTGTATGCGGCGGTGCTATACCAACCTGTATCTACTGTCATTTTGACATCCACACATAGATACTTTCTGTCACTTACTTGGTCTATTCATGCCAGCTTTGGTGAATTTACCTTTACACATACATCCTGTGTATACATGATATGGTACTTTTAATACAAGATACAAGTGCGAAAAACAAGAAATTTGAAACGAGTGGCGATAAATTAAAACACGACCGAGGGGAGTGTTTCAAATCGACATGAGTTACGAATTTCTTTTCGCAAGTGTATCGTACGACGTTTTTCAGTACAGATGACCCTCCGAGGTTTTGGATCTGACATTAAATGAACCACTTCTCGCAATAGCGCGATAAATAGGCACCATCTGGGGGGCTACCATGACATCTTAAGTTCGGCTTGTCAGTTTTTGACAGCTATACTATGGAACTGATACATCGCGACTCCGATTAGGTCCTAAACTGAATCGTATTAGTAGATCGTGGTAGCCCTCCTGTACCGAAATAGTACATTGTGTATTAAGGGCGTTAAATAAGAAATTGTGAACGAGTGTGGAAGTAAAGCCTGCCTGCGTCGGCTGCGGGCGGCGCGCTAGTGCGACGTAATATTGTTTGAAAATCCTTGATTTCCCTAGGGCGTAATGACTCATCTGCCGCAGCGCATTAGCGCATTTACCGAACCGGTGTGATGAAAAATATAATATTGTTTTAAGGCAAAACGAAAAGCAACCTAGGATGGACACCACTTATATTGGCCTCCTACTTTGCACATGTGGAAGTGGTGGAGGCCCTGTTGGAAGCTGGAGCCGATGTCGACGATGTCAACGAGGCGGGCGACACTGCTCTGCACAAGGCTTCTTTTATTGGGAACGAGGTAATCTAATATATAATAAATTAATATAGCTTACCAAAATACAACAGACAACAAGATGATCAAAGGGAGAACCTCTTCTCAGAGAGATTGTTGAAGTCAAGAGAAATAAAAAATCGGCTTATGAAGTTTATTCCCACATCTATGCAATAAATCAACAAAAGTCGTCATTGAATTTTTTTTTAATTAACATCTAGTAGATACTAACTAATGTGATTTACCGTACAGGCGTACATAATGCATTTAATTTACTGCCCTTGTACACTATTACTACTTTACTTGGCGATGTTTTACGTTACCTACAAATAAACACGAGTTTGAATGAACACTTGGTACAGTCAAGTGCATAAATATGTAGCGAAAGAATCCTCTCATAAATATGTTACGACGTTCTTATTACACTGAATTAAAGTGAACTGGGACACATTTTTGAGCATTTTAATACACACCTTATTTTACCTTTGACTGTACTATCGTAATGCGCTTTTTTATAAAATCAAAACCGCAATACAATGATTAACTTTCATTTTTGCAGGAATTAGTAATCCTCCTCCTAAAACACAAAGCTGACGTGAACGTCATGAACGGCGAAGGCCGTACAGCGTGTGACGTCTGCAAAACGAGAGACGTCCAGAGACTTCTAGAAGCGGCGCAGAGATCGGAGCGGCACGAGCGAGAAAGGAAACTTTTGAACGCTGCGAAGGCAGGACAGATAGATGATATACAAGAGTTGGTATGTAAATATCCTTGGTTTAATAGTTTAGCTTGTATCTAAAACAGCTGACGTGAATGTACGTGACGTGAACGTACGGCGTGCGACGTTTGCAAGACGAGAGACGTCCAGAGACTTCTAGAAGCGGCGCAGAGATCCGAGCGGCACGAGCGAGAAAGGAAACTTTTGAACGCTGCGAAGGCAGGACAGATAGATGATATACAAGAGTTGGTATGTGACATGTGACACACATTTCCTTGGTTCAATAGTTTCGCATTAGTTCTGTCCCTAATGTCCCCTATGTTTGTTTGTCATGTCATCACCCGATTACCGATTTAGATGAAATTTTGTATACTAACAATACTAACAACATAATCATAATCATAATCATAATCATTTATTTGCGTTAAATAAGAGTATACAATGTTGTTACATAAATATCATGAGTCCTTCTATTTAGCCACCTATGCAGCATGCAAATTTTTGTAGACTTACATCTAACTTAACCTAAATAATTATGTATGTCTGCTTTGTAGAAATTCTTTAACAGAATAAAATGTCGATGACAGCAACCATTTAAAAAGTTTATTTTTAAATATTCTGTACGGCAGTTCTTTTATGTCATCTGGTAAGTTATTATAAATACTTATACACATACAATAGCAATTTTTCTTGAATGTAGCGGTTCTTTGCTTTTTATTAACAACAAGCCTATTAACATTTCTGGTGTTTCTTGGATAAACTTCATTGGCAGTGTTAAACAAGTTTGTATTTAATTTAACAAATTTACTGACTTCAAATATGTATAGACAAGGTAGCGGAAGGATATTCAGTTCTAGAAATAATGGCTTGCTAGGAGTTAACGGGCATACACCAGCTATAGCTCGAATGCATTTCTTTTGACAAATGAAAGCCTGCTGAATATCGGTTCCATTACCCCATAATACCAGGCCATAACGCAATACTGATACTACATAGCTATGATAGGCAGTTAACACTGTTTTTTTGATCTGTAGTTTCACGTAGTCTAGTCAAAACAAAAACAAAGCTATTTATTCTATTACATACATATTCAATATGTCCATACCATTTTAAATCACTATCAACAATAAGGCCCAAAAATTTCACAACATTACAATTATTCAAAATATGTCCATTATAATTAATATTCAATGTCAGATCAGATCTATTAAAATTCATATAATTCGTTTTCAATAAATTAATTTGCAAATTATTATGTTGAAGCCAGTTAATTATGGTAGATATTGTATTATTAACATTAATTTCATGATCAGTTGCCGATTCAGTCTTACTATTAGTGACAATTACTGATATGTCATCAGCATACAAAATGCATTTGTGTGGTGTAACTCTCGGTAAATCATTAATGTAAATTAAGAACAGTAATGGGCCCAGTACGCTCCCCTGAGGAACGCCATAATTATTATATCTATAAGTGGATTTATAAACATCTACCATCTGTGAGCTATTGACACACTTGACTTCTACACACTGTTGTCTATTCTCTAGATACGATATATTGGTGCCATGTGGCACCGCTAGGTCCACAATGGGTTAATACAATATTATGAATTATATTGGTCGGACAATGGGAGAAAAACCATAAAAAAATTACTCGGTTACCGATTACCGATTCAGATGAAATTTTATATACTTAATAAAATATTATGATATCATGATATCACTAGTGGTTGGACAATCGGAGAAAAACTATCAAAACTTGTGAAGCTGACATTTAGCAACATTGAAAATGCCATAAAGCATGTATATTTATGGCAAATACATTTAATACATAGAATACATTTGTCTTCACCCCAAATGTTCCCACGGGTGTCGTAAGAATCGAGACCGTCATTTTTTTAAAGAAGATTGATGATGGGCAGCAGCGTCATCATAGTGAACACGTTATTGCGAACTCCAATCCGCTTGTCCAGTATTTACCTCCTAATGCGTCCATACGCATAGTTAATAGGAGCTGCCTACGTCTAGTGGACTCAGGTCGATGATGTGATGTGAGAGCTGTCTTACGTTTAGATAAAATTACTGAATATTGGCGATAAAAATGCGAACTAAACAGATGTTTCTTTTCTAGCTAAGCAGTTCAAATCCGCCCAACATAAACTGCGTGGATGCGCAAGGCAATACTTGCCTGCACTGCGCGGCGTATCGCGGACATGCGCGGCTAGCCGTCCTTCTACTGCAGAACGGAGTGGACACTACCCTGAAGAATAACAGTGGTGAGTTTCTTTTTTTTTATGTGAAATAGGCTTACTCATGGCCACAGACTAGCCAAGGGCAGAGACGTGGCCTACGATGGAGTGAGTTTGCCCAGAAGGTGCCTATTTACCCTTGACTTGAAGGTTGACGGGTTATATGATCTCGGAAATATAGACGCCGGCAGGGAATTCCACTCCTTGGCAGCACGCATAAGGAAAGAACACGCTTCGTACGATCTAATGGAATATCTACCAAGTAAGGGTGGAACCCGGCCGTGCGTCTAGAATTTCGATGGTAAAATGGGGGATGGCGGAATAAGCTCATGAAGCTCTTGAGCACACTCCTCGAAGTGCAGTCTGTAGAACACCGACAGGCTAGCAACTTTCCGCCGATGGGCTAAAGAGTGAAGCCCAGCCAACAGCTTCCTGTCACCAATCATTCTCCTAGCTCTGCGTTCTACGGAGTCTAATAGCGAGTTGGTATTTAGCTGAGCCGTCCCACAGGTGGCTGCAATACTCCATGCACGATCGGGCTTGCGCTTTATATATTGTTAGAAGCTGTCCAGGTGTGAAGTCTTCTTAATAACTGATAATAACGCGCCGTCCTAGGTGAGCCATTCCCTTGCGAAGCGAAACCACGCGACACGATGCGACGCGATAAATCTAATGCATAGAATAGCGGCGATAACATAGAAATACCATTATGACTTGTGACGTCATACTTGAACTAATAATTCGCCCTCTTATGCTCATTAGAATAAGGGTCACGAATGATCAGTCAACTATGTGAGTCTTTGTACAGTCGCCAACAGATATCTCGTAGCGGCCGGAGCAGTCAAAATACCTGAACACGCCTTTAGGGTGCGGCTCCACGGCTCCACTGACGCGGAGCTGTGCAAAATTGACGAATTACATTCTTCAAATTCAAAATTCAAAACACTGTGATGCGGTCTCATTGGCCGAGCTCCTACAGCTCCGCTCCGCGTCAGTGGAGCCGCACCCTTATTGCCATAGCATAGGCTGGTTTCAGTGTCACGCGGACCCGCCCGCGAGGATCTCTCTGCGTGGAGCAATATGTATTGAATCAATGGCGCGTTTCAGACTGGCGCGGAGGTATCCGCGCGGACGGCAATACATATTCAAAATGTCAGCCTCTTCTGTTGTCAGCCTCTGTAGCCTAGTTGGTAGTGACCCTGCCTACGAAGCTGGAGGTTCCGGGTTCGAATCCCGGCGAGGGATTATTTGTGTACTTATTTATCACAAATATTTGTTGGTTGTTCATGACTGTCTATGTATTTAAGTATCTATATGTATCTATCAATTATAATATATATATCGTCGCTTGGTGCCCACATCACAAGCCTTAATTGAGCTTACCGTTGGACTAGGTCGATTTGTGTAAGATTGTCCAAGATACTTATTAATATTTTATATTGCTCCGCGCGGAGAGATCCGCGCGGGCGGTTCGCGCTGGTCTGTGTGACACTGAAACCAGCCATAGCCTTGGCTAGGCCAGCAGTAGCTCATACATTAACGTGTGTTTCTACACAAAAACTTTCTTGTTATTTATACTTGTTGTTGTTGTTTTTCTGGCCATTTTTTCCGCAACTCGACATCATACGTGCCTATTTTGCGTGGTCCCAACGCAGGCTCGGTACTTGTTGGGGACTTCACATACACCCTTGAATTTCTTCGCAGGTGTATGCAGGTTCCTCACGATGTTTTCCTTCACCGTAAAGCACTTGTGAATATTATGTATACTTACTGAATGTATTGACAGGTCAGTTAGCAATAGACATGGCGAAAGACCAAGAGATGCGTGACGTGTTAAGCGTGCGGCCGGTGCAGAGGTTGCAGCGGACAGCGGCGCGATTTGAGGGACCTCTGTTGAAGAGGTCGCGGTTTCTCGGCTGGAGACCAGTTTGGGTAAGTTTCATCATCATCATCATCATGAACAGCCTATGACAGTCCACTGCTGGACGTAGGCCTCTCCTATTAACTATGCGTACTCCTCCTGCGGGTGTCGTAAAAGTTGACTAAGGGATTGAAGTGTTACTGACCATTATTTGATAAAAGATTGATAATGGGCAGCAGCGTCATCATAGTGGACACATTACTGCGATCGCCAATCCGCTTGCCCAGCGTGGTGATTATGGGCATTTACCTCCTAATGGGTAAGTTTATATAAAAGTAAATAACCAAATAAAAATGATGCTTTATTCAGTAACTTATTTAAATTAAAATTTCTGATCTGATGTCTCTTTTTAAGTATTGTAAATTCTTGTGTTAAATAAGAGAACACCGCTTTTCCACATGTTGTTACTGAAAGTAAACAATAAAGGAAAAGGTATAATCATTATAATGACAAAAACATTTTACGGAACTCTGCGACCATATCATGGACGTCTAACGCCAGCTCAAAAATGCCCCCAAAAACAATTGTTCAATTGTGCCAAGATGGGCAGGAAATAGCGCTTTTCTTAACACCGCGCATATTTCGGCGCAACATCTTTGACAATGTTTATAGAATATAGCCAATCAAAACTTTGACGGACCGTTCACAACAATTTTTAAATGACGTTTTAGAATAGAATAGAATAGAATAGAATTCATTTATTTGGTGTAAAAAGGTAAACTTAAATTAAAATACATCTTAAACTAAAAACAACACCAAAATGGATGCCACTCAGCATATGCCGCTAGCTAAAGATTTAGCCATGGCGCTGGTTTTCAGGGCAACCAGAATACATGATAGGTACATTAACATTAGGTAACCAAAAGTAACATAATAAAGCAGGAGAGGACATCAAAATTACAGAGAACACATTGACAAATTAAAGAGAGCAAAATAGCAAAAAGATCAGTACGAGCATAGTACCAAGTGAGGGCTCGTGGATTAGACTACATTTATTTATTCGCTAATGAAGAAAAAGAAGAAGGATAGTGTTTATTCAGGAACCCAGTACAAAACACAACTGTCAACTAAGAACTTAATATTTTTAATTATATTAAATTAAACTAATATTAAAAAGTATTAATTAATTAATTAGCCCAGCACGTCAGCTTATGTGTTAGAAATTTGAAGATTAATTAGATACTGTTTCGTCTTGACTTTAAAATTTGTTAACGACGTACTATTTCTAATAGGTGGTGGCAAGTTGTTCCAACACTTTGTGGCAGCGTAGCGAAAGCTGCCACGAAAAGCAGACGTTCTGTGCTTAGGCCCAATAAGTCGTTGCGCACCACGTACCTGGCGTGTAGAGAATCTTAATTTGTCAAATAAATATGAGGGTTGTTTGGTATGTATGACTCCAAAGATCATCGAGGATAAATGTAAGGTACGCAAGGCCGCCATGTTGAGCAATTTATTATTTTTTAAAAAAGGTGTGATATGCGAACGTCGAGGGATATTAAAGCAATATCGCGCGCAAGCGTTTTGTATGCGCTGTATCAATTTAGAAGTACGCGCCAGTAGACAACCACCAAAGACTACATCAGCATAGCTCAGCTTAGATAAAATTAAAGCGTCACATAAATGTATTCTTAAGTCAATACTAATATAGTCACGGAAACGGTATAAGACCCTGAGCCTGTAGAAACAATTGCGCACTAGTTCTGAAATATGCTCTTCAAAACGAAGTTTACTATCCATAGCCAAGCCTAAGTTACGCGCAACTTGAACACGCTCCAAAAGATCACCATTAATAGCTACTTGAGGGATGCGCATCTCAAGGTCACATAACCGCTTCCTGGAACCAAACAGCATCAATTTCGATTTGCTTGCGTTTAAAACAAGATTATTTGATGCGCACCAATGGGCAATACGGTCCAAATCAGAGTTTAATTTCTCAACAGCGGAGTCAGTGTCCTTAGGGTCAGATGAAACGTAAAGTTGTATATCGTCCGCATACATATGGTAATTACAATGATTTATGCAATTAGTTACATCTGCGCTATACAAAATAAACAGTAGCGGTCCCAGAATAGACCCTTGAGGCACACCCCGTGAAAACAGCCAGAGGAGTAGAAGTAGATGCGACACCATTCCCGTTACGTACCTCAACACATTGGGTCCGACCTGTCAGATAACTCGCAAACCAACGAAGAGAAAGTGAGTCAGCTCCATAAAAGGACAACTTCGATAGAAGCAAGTCGGTATTTATTGTGTCAAAGGCACGAGAAAAATCTAGTAACACGAGCAATACATTTTTACTATTATCCTGGGCACTCAGAATATCATCCACTACATCAATTAAGGCAGTTGTTGTGCTGCGGGATTTCCTAAAACCAGATTGTTTATGGGGTAGGATGTCATTCGCCTCCAAATACTCTGTTAATTGTGCACTCACAACTCTTTCCAAGATTTTTGATAAGAAAGGAAGAATGCTTATCGGACGGAGATCCTTGAAACTAATCGGGTTACTAATTTTCGGAATCGGCCCTAACAATAGCGGATTTCCAGGTCTCTGGGAAGACGCCCGTCTCGACAGACT
>JALPQI010030231.1:0-17810 GCA_025490895.1 Thaumatotibia leucotreta
ATGTGTCCATAAGCGCAAAAGGGACAAACAAGTATTAGCGGCTTATTAAGTTAACAAACGTTTATGAATAAGGGGGTAAGTCTGCGTTAATAACGCGCCGGCAGCTCATGTAAGCACACTGCATCAACTCTGTTTGCACATTGGGTCTCCCCAAATCAATCGACGCGGAATCGGCTTAAGCTGGGCAAAAAAGCTTATATCTACGAACAAATAAAACATGGAAGCCAGGCAGTTGACAAATGTCACCCCCTCTTCAATGCATCACGGTAATGAATTTCAATATCAAGCTATAAAAACTTAAACCGCCATTTAAAAATAGTTGTGATTGGCCCGTTAAAGTTTTGATTGGCTATATTCAACAAACATTTGTCAAAGATGTTGTGCCGAAACATGCGCGGTGTTAAGAAAAGCGCTATGTGTTTCCCATCTTGGCACAATTGAACAATTGTGTTTGGGGGCATTTTTGAGCTGGCATTAGACGTCCATATGGTCGCAGCTTTATATCGACGGCATAAGAGCGAAACATCCGAAATCGCGTCAGCCGAACCGATTCAACCGATTCTTGCCGATCCGTGCCGACAGACGTCTTTTCGCTCTCTAAATCGCTATAACGTTTCCCTTACACCACACCTACTGCCAACTATGTATCGATTTGTGAACATATCCAGTTCAGCCAAATAAGTTTAATATATTTCGTTAATAAAACCTATTTTCGTTTGGACATTGCAGACTTTAAAGGTGTTATTGAGCAATTTTACTTTAAAAGTAATTACTTTTATATAAACGTCATACAAAGTAATAATTCTCAGTACCTCGGCAACATAGTCTTTATCATATTTTTTTGCATCTAGTGTGTGATACTTAATAATTCAGTCCAGTCCAGTATGATGACGCTGCTGCCCATCATCAGTCTTCTATCATGGTCAGTGACACTTCAATCCCTTAGTAGGCTCTTACATGTCCAGTCAAGTGCAAAAATAAGTATCGAAAGAATCAGTTCATAAATATGTTACGACGTTCTTATTACACAGAATTAGAGTGCACTGGGACATATTTTTGAACGTTTTTGTATACCTCTTATTTTGTCTTCGACTGTCCGTGAAGTTGACCGCCCCAAACTTTTTGCCCGCAAATAACATATCTATATCGTTAGTTCATCGTTGGTTCACGTTAGTTCAGTATATGAAATCGTTAGGACCCGATTCCAACATACGTTTTTTTAAAAAACAAAATGGGGGGGGCCGGCTTCACGCTGCCCCCCCAAAACGTATTTTATGAATTTCATTGACTGCAATCGATAGATATTCGTTAGTTCATCTCAATTCAGTACATAATATCGTTAGGACCCGATTAGAAGTACAGTTTTTTTTTAATCAAAGTGGGGCGGTCAACTTCACGCTACCTCCCCAAAATGGATTTTATAGTTTTTAACGATTACAATCGATAGATATTCGTTAGTTCATCTCAATTCGGTACATAATATCGTTAGGACCCGATTAGAAGTATTTTTTTTTTAATCAAAGTGGGGCGGTCAACTTCACGGTACCTCCCCAAAATGGATTTTATAGTTTTTAACGATAACAATCGATAGATATTCGTTAGTTCATCTCAATTCGGTACATAATATCGTTAGGACCCGATTAGAAGTATAGTTTTTTTTAATCAAAGTGGAGTGGAGAAATTCTTCACTCTACCGCACCATAACGGAATTTTCAAATTTAAATTACAGTAATCGGTAGGTATTTGTTAGTTCTAACTACTTCGCTAAGACATATCGTAAGGACCCGTCTAATTCGGCCAGAAAAAAATAAATTAAATCCACAACTTACGAGCAACGAACGCTTTAGGTATTCAGGTTAAGTCCCATTATTCGCACCCGTTTGAGATCCTAACGATTCTAATGGCTATACTTATATCTAAGGATCATATTGGATAGATTGACATTTATTATTTGCGGGCAAACTCACAGACTTGTCCACAATTCCTTGT
The DNA here is from genome assembly GCA_025490895.1 of Thaumatotibia leucotreta. NCBI lineage: Eukaryota > Metazoa > Arthropoda > Insecta > Lepidoptera > Tortricidae > Thaumatotibia > Thaumatotibia leucotreta. Next base: position 1,990 of record JALPQI010030231.1, read on the forward strand.
TATTTTTTTCTGTAGAAGCCTATAGGAAGGCTGTTTTCACACACGTCCTGCTGGCAAACTATTAACTTTGTCAGCAAATAGTATACCTACATCGTTAGTGCATCATGATTATACGTAAGTAAAATATTTTAAAGCGTTGAAATCCGAATAAAACTTATTTTAACAAAATGGAGGCGGTCAACTTCACGTAAATCTTTCTGCCAAAACTATCAACTTTGCCCGCAAATAACATACCCGAATCGTTAGTTCACCATTTGTGTGCGTTAGTTCAGTATATTAAATTGTTAGGACCCGATTCCAACATACGTTTATTTAAAAAACAAAATGGGGGGGGGGGGGGGGGTCAGCGTGAAGCTGCTCCCCCAAAACGTATTTTATGAATTTCATTGACTGCAATCGATAGATATTCGTTAGTTCATCTCAATTCGGTACATAATATCGTTAGGACCCGATTAGAAGTATTTTTTTTTTTTAATCAAAGTGGGGCGGTCAACTTCACGCTACCTCCCCAAAATGGATTTTATAGTTTTTAACGATTACAATCGATAGATATTCGTTAGTTCACCTCAATTCGGTACATAATATCGTTAGGACCCGATTAGAAGTATTTTTTTTTTTTAATCAAAGTGGGGCGGTCAACTTCACGCTACCTCCCCAAAATGGATTTTATAATTTTTAACGATTACAATCGATAGATATTCGTTAGTTCATCTCAATTCGGTACATAATATCGTTAGGACCCGATTAGAAGTATAGTTTTTTTTAATCAAAGTGGAGTGGAGAAATTCTTCACTCTACCGCACCATAACGGAATTTTCAAATTTAAATTACAGTAATCGGTAGGTATTCGTTAGTTCTAACTACTTCGCTAAAACATATCGTAAGGACCCGTCTAATTCGGCCAGAAAAAAATAAATAAAATCCACAACTTACGAGCAACGAACGCTTTAGGTATTCAGGTTAAGTCCCATTATTCGCACCCGTTTGAGATCCTAATGATTCTAATGGCTATACTTATATCTAAGGATCATATTGGATAGATTGACATTTATTATTTGCGGGCAAGGGCAAACTCACAGACTTGTCCACAATTCCTTGTTATTTTTTTCTGTAGAAGCCTATAGGAAGGCTGTTTTCACACACGTCCTGCTGGCAAACTATTAACTTTGTCAGCAAATAGTATACCTACATCGTTAGTGCATCATGATTATACGTAAGTAAAATATTTTAAAGCGTTGGAATCCGAACAAAACTTTTTTTTAACAAAATGGAGGCGGTCAACTTCACGTAAATCTTTCTGCCAAAACTATCAACTTTGCCCGCAAATAACATACCCGAATCGTTTGTTCACCATTTGTGTGCGTTAGTTCAGTATATTAAATCGTTAGGACCCGATTCCAACATACGTTTTTTTTTTTAAACAGAATGGGGGGGAGGCCAGCTTCACGCTGCCCCCCCCAAAACCTATTTTATGATTTTCATTGACTGAAATCGATAGATATTCGTTAGTTCATCTCAACTCGGTTCATTATATCGTTAGGACCCGATTAGAAGTTTTTTTTTTTTAATCAAAGTGGGGCGGTCAACTTCACGCTACCTCCCCAAAATGGATTTTATAGTTTTTAACGATTACAATCGATAGATATTCGTTAGTTCATCTCAATTCGGTACATAATATCGTTAGGACCCGATTAGAAGTATAGTTTTTTTAAATCAAAGTGGAGTGGAGAAATTCTTCACTCTACCGCACCATAACGGAATTTTCAAATTAAAATTACAGTAATCGGTAGGTATTCGTTAGTTCTAACTACTTCGCTAAGACATATCGTAAGGACCCGTCTAATTCGGCCAGAATAAAATAAATTAAATCCACAACTTACGAGCAACGAACGCTTTAGGTATTCAGGTTAAGTCCCATTATTCGCACCCGTTTGAGATCCTAACGATTCTAATGGCTATACTTATATCTAAGGATAATATTGGATAGATTGACATTTATTATTTGCGGGCAAACTCACAGACTTGTCCACAATTCCTTGTTATTTTTTTCTGTAGAAGCCTATAGGAAGGCTGTTTTCACACACGTCCTGCTGGCAAACTATTAACTTTGTCAGCAAATAGTATACCGACATCGTTAGTGCATCATGATTATACGTAAGTAAAGTATTTTAAAGCGTTGGAATCCGAATAAAACTTTTTTTTAACAAAATGGAAGCGGTCAACTTCACGTAAATCTTTCTGCCAAAACTATCAACTTTGCCCGCAAATAACATACCCGAATCGTTAGTTCACCATTTGTGTGCGTTAGTTCAGTATATTAAATCGTTAGGACCCGATTCCAACATACGTTTTTTTTTTTAACAGAATGGGGGGGAGGCCAGCTTCACGCTGCCTCCCCAAAACCTATTTTATGATTTTCATTGACTGCAATCGATAGATATTCGTTAGTTCATCTCAACTCGGTTCATTATACCGTTAGGACCCGATTAGAAGTATTTTTTTTTTATCAAAGTGGGGCGGTCAACTTCACGCTACCTCCCCAAAATGGATTTTATAGTTTTTAACGATTACAATCGATAGATATTCGTTAGTTCATCTCAATTCGGTACATAATATCGTTAGGACCCGATTAGAAGTATAGTTTTTTTTTAATCAAAGTGGGGCGGTCAACTTCACGCTACCTCCCCAAAATGGATTTTATAGTTTTTAACGATTACAATCGATAGATATTCGTTAGTTCATCTCAATTCGGTACATAATATCGTTAGGACCCGATTAGAAGTATAGTTTTTTTTAATCAAAGTGGAGTGGAGAAATTCTTCACTCTACCGCACCATAACGGAATTTTCAAATTTAAATTACAGTAATCGGTAGGTATTTGTTAGTTCTAACTACTTCGCTAAGACATATCGTAAGGACCCGTCTAATTCGGCCAGAAAAAAATAAATTAAATCCACAACTTACGAGCAACGAACGCTTTAGGTATTCAGGTTAAGTCCCATTATTTGCACCTGTTTGAGATCCTAACGATTCTAATGGCTATACTTATATCTAAGGATCATATTGGATAGATTGACATTTATTATTTGCGGGCGAACTCACAGACTTGTCCACAATTCCTTGTTATTTTTTTCTGTAGAAGCCTATAGGAAGGCTGTTTTCACACACGTCCTGCTGGCAAACTATTAACTTTGTCAGCAAATAGTATACCTACATCGTTAGTGCATCATGATTATACGTAAGTAAAATATTTTAAAGCGTTGGAATCCGAATAAAACTTATTTTAACAAAATGGAGGCGGTCAACTTCACGTAAATCTTTCTGCCAAAACTATCAACTTTGCTCGCAAATAACATACCCGAATCGTTAGTTCACCATTTGTGTGCGTTAGTTCAGTATATTGTAATCGTTAAAAACTATAAAATCCATTTTGGGGAGGTAGCGTGAAGTTGACCGCCCCACTTTGATTAAAAAAAAAACTATACTTCTAATCGGGTCCTAACGATATTATGTACCGAATTGAGATGAACTAACGAATATCTATCGATTGTAATCGTTAAAAACTATAAAATCCATTTTGGGGAGGTAGCGTGAAGTTGACCGCCCCACTTTGATTAAAAAAAAAAACTTCTAATCGAGTCCTAACGATATAATGAACCGAGTTGAGATGAACTAACGAATATCTATCGATTGCAGTCAATGAAAATCATAAAATAGGTTTTGGGGGGGCAGCGTGAAGCTGGCCTCCCCCCCATTCTGTTTAAAAAAAAAAACGTATGTTGGAATCGGGTCCTAACGATTTAATATACTGAACTAACGCACACAAATGGTGAACTAACGATTCGGGTATGTTATTTAAGGGCAAAGTTGATAGTTTTGGCAGAAAGATTTACGTGAAGTTGACCGCCTCCATTTTGTTAAAAAAAAGTTTTATTCGGATTCCAACGCTTTAAAATATTTTACTTACGTATAATCATGATGCACTAACGATGTAGGTATACTATTTGCTGACAAAGTTAATAGTTTGCCAGCAGGACATGTGTGAAAACAGCCTTCCTATAGGCTTCTACAGAAAAAAATAACAAGGAATTGTGGACAAGTCTGTGAGTTTGCCCGCAAATAATAAATGTTAATCTATCCAATATGATCCTTAGATATAAGTGTAGCCATTAGAATCGTTAGGATCTCAAACGGGTGCGAATAATGGGACTTAACCTGAATACCTAAAGCGTTCGTTGCTCGTGAGTTGTGGATTTAATTTATTTTTTTCTGGCCGAATTAGACGGGTCCTTACGATATGTTTTAGCGAAGTAGTTAGAACTAACGAATACCTACCGATTACTGTAATTTTAATTTGAAAATTCCGTTATGGTGCGGTAGAGTGAAGAATTTCTCCACTCCACTTTGATTAAAAAAAACTATACTTCTAATCGGGTCCTAACGATATTATGTACCGAATTGAGATGAACTAACGAATATCTATCGATTGTAATCGTTAAAAACTATAAAATCCATTTTGGGGAGGTAGCGTGAAGTTGACCGCCCCACTTTGATTAAAAAAAAACTATACTTCTAATCGGGTCCTAACGATATTATGTACCGAATTGAGATGAACTAACGAATATCTATCGATTGTAATCGTTAAAAACTATAAAATCCATTTTGGGGAGGTAGCGTGAAGTTGACCGCCCCACTTTGATTAAAAAAAAATACTTCTAATCGGGTCCTAACGATATAATGAACCGAGTTGAGATGAACTAACGAATATCTATCGATTGCAGTCAATGAAAATCATAAAATAGGTTTTGGGGGGGCAGCGTGAAGCTGGCCTCCCCCCCATTCTGTTTAAAAAAAAAAACGTATGTTGGAATCGGGTCCTAACGATTTAATATACTGAACTAACGCACTCAAATGGTGAACTAACGATTCGGGTATGTTATTTGCGGGCAAAGTTGATAGTTTTGGCAGAAAGATTTACGTGAAGTTGACCGCCTCCATTTTGTTAAAAAAAAGTTTTATTCGGATTCCAACGCTTTAAAATACTTTACTTACGTATAATCATGATGCACTAACGATGTCGGTATACTATTTGCTGACAAAGTTAATAGTTTGCCAGCAGGACGTGTGTGAAAACAGCCTTCCTATAGGCTTCTACAGAAAAAAATAACAAGGAATTGTGGACAAGTCTGTGAGTTTGCCCGCAAATAATAAATGTCAATCTATCCGATATGATCCTTAGATATAAGTATAGCCATTAGAATCGTTAGGATCTCAAACGGGTGCGAATAATGGGACTTAACCTGAATACCTAAAGCGTTCGTTGCTCGTAAGTTGTGGATTTAATTTATTTTTTTCTGGCCGAATTAGACGGGTCCTTACGATATGTCTTAGCGAAGTAGTTAGAACTAACAAATACCTACCGATTACTGTAATTTAAATTTGAAAATTCCGTTATGGTGCGGTAGAGTGAAGAATTTCTCCACTCCACTTTGATTAAAAAAAACTATACTTCTAATCGGGTCCTAACGATATTATGTACTGAATTGAGATGAACTAACGAATATCTATCGATTGCAGTCAATGAAATTCATAAAATACGTTTTGGGGGGGGCAGCGTGAAGCTGGCCCCCCCCATTTTGTTTTTTAAAAAAACGTATGTTGGAATCGGGTCCTAACGATTTCATATACTGAACTAACGTGAACCAACGATGAACTAACGATATAGATATGTTATTTGCGGGCAAAAAGTTTGGGGCGGTCAACTTCACGGACATGGCTCTTACGATACCCGCGGGAGTTGGGGTGGTGCTGGCGACAAAGGTATTCTTATTGCCGTCACCACACGACTCTTATCTAATTGTTTCAATCAAATCAGCCAAGCACACTTTCGGGTGTATATCAATATTTTAATCCTTCATATCAAACGCAAGTAACAAGTCGTCGACCTGTTGAAAATTGGGCAAAAACGGGCGGCCATCTTGTTTTTTTATCAATGTACTCCGAAATGGCTGTACTAACGCCAACGCACTTAGGTACTAGTAGCCTTTAGTGCAATACGCATAAGGTGGATAACTGGTGAGATAATTGTGTTAGTATCTTGTAGCCGTAAAGTACGCGATTTGTTTTCAGCCTCCGTAGGCTAGTTGGTGAGCTGCGAAGCTGAAGGTTCCGGCTTCGGTTACCAACGACGGCATTTATTTGTATATTTATTTATCACAAATATAGTATCTATCTGTTATACAGGGCGTCCCAAAGTTATGGGACATGAAGGGGAAGTACGTAAAATATCGTAGATAGGATATTTTGCTGAAAGAAGACTTTATTTTATTTCGAAAAATAAATAATACTGCATTAAAAAATTTTTTTGTTTTTTCTAGGCATCAAAGCATCGAACCTACTAACAAAAAATTGTTTAACACTTATAAAACATATTAAGTAGGTAACTAAATATAGAAACAAAAACAATATTAAGTAGGTATCAACTTGCGATCATAGTCATTAAACTCATTAAGTTGTCTTTGTAATCTTAAATTACTATTACAATTGTATCTGATACATTGATTTGATATGTTACGCAAATCTTACTTTAGACATTCTTGTGAGATAATGTCAATGTCATTCACGTTATTAATCGATCGATAGCCTATACTCTGTTTGGTTTGGTGTTTAAAAAAAGGTAAACAATATTGCAGTATATTTTTATTGAAAAATGCATATAATAATCAAAACTAGGCACTTAATGAATCAAAAATAATGTAAATCACTGTATTTCCTTGTTATATTATATATATTTTGCTAAAACTTGTTTTCTACTCGTAGCTTTCAATAAAAAGATACTGCAAGATTGTTTACCTTTTTTTAAACACCAAACCAAACAGAGTATAGTAAACCGTAGTCGCATAATCTATACATATTTTGTCAGTCTCCATAACCAGGCGCGTATCCAGGACTTCGTTCAGGGGGGGGGGAGCATTGCCTTATGATATGGTAGTAGTTTTTATACTTAAAACAGCACCTAGGCATACCTAAGTCTAGTGTCAGGGGGGGACAAGTGCCCCCATTGCCCCCCAAAACATTCATAATTTGAACAAAATAGTGGTCTGTCACAGCAAAACCTTCGAAGTAATTTCAAAGTGTGCTTTACCAAACTAAATCTCACTCTTTGTACCTTATGATTCAATAAAGAAATAAAAAAAACAACGAAAATAATAAGCTTTATTATTTTACTTGATCACTAATTTTGCGTTATTTTTGGGACAGCCTATACATATTTTTGTATGTTCTTTAGTCACGGGTGTTTTCTACAAAATCCGCTGGTCTTATAGCCCAACTGAGAGCTTGCAGAAAAACTTAAGACTTCTAAAGCGCTTTTTACTGTTAAAACGGGACGGACGGTATTCTATACGTTCGGCCTCCTCGCACAGTCGTTCATCTGTGAAATTGGGGCTCAGTAACAATCATAAACAATATATGGAGATTATATTATAAATATCGACCGCCCAAATGATGGAAATAGTTTAGCAATTGTTACCTATGTACCTTGGCCATGGTTGTTTTCTGCGCATTTAAAGGCTGAGTCACACCAATAGGCATGATGACTGGCAAGTCAAATCAGCATCTTTTTCGAACTGTCAAAACGATCACTATGGAATTTTATATGAAATACTCAAAAGTGACGTCACGTTTGAGTACTGCCAAATGACCTACTCTTTTAAGTTCTTTTCAATTTATTAAATAGAAGTTCTGAACAAAAATTACTGGAATCCACATCTTAGTAATCATTTCTTGGTGTATTATGTCGTGCATAATGTTAAATAATTTATTTTAACTACAGTCATCATCGCTATTGCAATGTGGCTTGGCCTTAAGCGTCAACAGCATATAGGAGCATACTGACTTAAGAAGTGTATTACTGACTAGCGCATGCAATCCCGGGATTCATTTGTATAGATTAAATAATCCCGGGATTGCTTTCCTGACCTCATTTTACTATATTACTAGAATGTCATACGAACTTTTCTGGATTCGGCTTAATATTAGAGATAATAAGGGCTTGTCCATTAATCACGTCATACGATTTTAGACCCCCCACCCCCAGGGGTGATATTTGGTGTTTTTTTCAGGACCCCCCCCCCCTCCTAGCCAATATGACGATTTTACACTATGACTTCACATTTTAAAACACTCTTTGATTGACGCTTGAGAAATTGAGAAAATTATTCACTTAAGGGTATTCGCGGTAGGGACGCTGGTTCAGCTGGGACAGCGTAAACCAAACCGTACTCGGGCAAACCCGCGAGCAGAGCTAGTATTACACATAAAAATCGTTCTAGTATGCCAAACGAATTGCCTTGGAGTGTATTGGTATAAAATGTAATAAAATAAGTAATCGTAGCCAACTGATTAACTGTAGCCTTGAGCGATAGCGGCCGATATGAGGCATCGATCATGTTTAGCGATCCATCGGAGTTGCTGTTTAGCAAACACAGATGGCGCTCAAGGTAATTATAGTACAGTCAAGAGCCAAAGTAAGTGATCATTCTTGTTCGATTATGGACCTTATTCCATTGTGATAAGTCACAAGGTGATCACTTACTTTTGCTCTTGACTGTACCTATAGTTGAACGTTTCTTAAAAATATTTTTTTATATACAGGGCGTCCCAAAGTTATGGGACATGAAGGGGAAGTACTTTAAGTATCGTAGATAGTGTATTTTGCTGAAAGAAGACCTAATGTTATTTTAAAAATTTAGTAATAGTGCATTCAAAGTTTTTCAAAAAATTATTTGCTTCACCTGGAATTCGAACCAATTACATTTTATTTCGAATTTTGATATTATTTGATTATTCTTTTAGTTTTAGATACTTACTATGTTTCTAAAGAAAAATTGTTACGTTTTATCATTTTTTTCTGATTATTTAATTTTCAAAATAAAATAAAGTCTTCTTTCAGCAAAATATCCTATCTACGATATTTAAGGTACTTCCCCTTCATGTCCCATAACTTTGGGACGCCCTGTATATTTTGTTCATTGCTGAACATGGGCCTCCCCTTTGTACCTCCACATACACTGGTTGGAAGCAACCTGCATCCAGCGTCTCCTAGTGATCTTCATAAAGGTTTTTGTTGAGCAGTGCGTCGTAGGTCTTATGGCTGAAATTATGATGCTGATATATTTTAATCTTTTTTTCTACTCCCGTACTTTTATTTGTCATTTACAGAGTCGTGAACACACCCTTAAGCCCCTACCTTACAGATGTCAAGACAAGTCTATATTGTCTATTCCCTATAAACGTATTTGGGCATACATGCAGTGCGTTTTTGGATTTTAAGACACCTCGTGTATACACTAAGTAATGAAATACATGGCTGCCAACCTAACTTTGAATGTCATTTCTGATGAATAGTAAACCATAGAGGAGCTTTCTTTTTTAATTTTGACGTTTCCCGCCCGACCTTGACGATTAATACAATTGTGTTTGACTAAGAATATTTCTCAAATATAGGTACAGTTTTATTTGAAAATAAGTGAGTGGTCGTAGAAAAAGTAAAGTCAAAAAAATACTCGTAGCGTCTTTAATAACAATTTTCGGCTTCGCCTCAAATTGTTACCCACACCACTCACCTTTTTTGACCTCTCTTAAACAAGGGTTGCATAAAATACAATAAATAAATTACGTGCATTTCTTCTAAAAATCTCGAGATCTTTTAATAATAGTGATGGGATTCAAAATGTCCCAGATTATTTTCCTATTACATATTGTATATTTGCACTTGAGTGTACCTACCTAAACGATGTCACCTTGGAAACACTGTTGCGGCGATAATTTTCGTGCTCTCTTGTTTAGACAGGTGTTAAATTCGCGTTTACATAACCCAGGAAACAGATATTATAATGGCATGTGATTGTAGTTTTAACTTCACTGCCAGACACTGGTCTCACCGCGAGTCACTAAGCTATGAACTATCGGCTATAAACACGAAAAGATACGCACTCCCGTGTAAATAAAAGAGACACGGCGATACTCGCCCGGCGATGATAGCTGAGAGCTGGGCGAGTATCGCTGTGTCTCTTTTACTCGTGTACCCGTGTCTACACGGGAGTGCTTATTTATTGTTCGTCTTTATAGCTGATAGTTCAAAGCTTAGTAGCTCGCAGTGAGACCAGTGCCTAAGTGTCCCTAATTTTATTATCTAAAGAGTAACTTAGATTTTTTTGTTTTCAACAGTGCACTGTGTAAGAAAGGTTTTTTTCACACTATTAAATTAATTTCTTTTTTTTTAAGTTATATTCAATAATAAAGTTTTGAAAACAAGTCCGTAGATCCAGAAGAATCGAGGGGTAGCGCTAGCGCCACCAAAAATATTGAAATACGCTGAGTGGCACCAAAAAAGCACCCGTTTTACCTCCGGTACGGAACACAAAAACACGTCCTATAAAACAATTCTGCATTTCTGTTGACAAACACTACAAGCAGTAATAGTTTTAAAATGAAATGCCAGTTTTTCTGGCAAGGGTCCAAATGCGATTGGACAAAAGTGGACCGTTACACACGTTAACAATTTCTGGTAAAACTGAATTATTAGCAGTGATCGGATTAGGTAGTGCCATTTCGGGTGAATGACCTTAAACATTATACTTAACATGGATAAGCCTCGGGATCCTGGGACTTATATTTTTTTACCCACACCACTCACCTTTTTTGACCTCTCTTAAACAAGGGTTGCATAAAATACAATAAATAAATTACGTGCATTTCTTCTAAAAATCTCGAGATCTTTTAATAATAGTGATGGGATTCAAAATGTCCCAGATTATTTTCCTATTACATATTGTATATTTGCACTTGAGTGTACCTACCTAAACGATGTCACCTTGGAAACACTGTTGCGGCGATAATTTTCGTGCTCTCTTGTTTAGACAGGTGTTAAATTCGCGTTTACATAACCCAGGAAACAGATATTATAATGGCATGTGATTGTAGTTTTAACTTCACTGCCAGACACTGGTCTCACCGCGAGTCACTAAGCTATGAACTATCGGCTATAAACACGAAAAGATACGCACTCCCGTGTAAATAAAAGAGACACGGCGATACTCGCCCGGCGATGATAGCTGAGAGCTGGGCGAGTATCGCTGTGTCTCTTTTACTCGTGTACCCGTGTCTACACGGGAGTGCTTATTTATTGTTCGTCTTTATAGCTGATAGTTCAAAGCTTAGTAGCTCGCAGTGAGACCAGTGCCTAAGTGTCCCTAATTTTATTATCTAAAGAGTAACTTAGATTTTTTTGTTTTCAACAGTGCACTGTGTAAGAAAGGTTTTTTTCACACTATTAAATTAATTTCTTTTTTTTTAAGTTATATTCAATAATAAAGTTTTGAAAACAAGTCCGTAGATCCAGAAGAATCGAGGGGTAGCGCTAGCGCCACCAAAAATATTGAAATACGCTGAGTGGCACCAAAAAAGCACCCGTTTTACCTCCGGTACGGAACACAAAAACACGTCCTATAAAACAATTCTGCATTTCTGTTGACAAACACTACAAGCAGTAATAGTTTTAAAATGAAATGCCAGTTTTTCTGGCAAGGGTCCAAATGCGATTGGACAAAAGTGGACCGTTACACACGTTAACAATTTCTGGTAAAACTGAATTATTAGCAGTGATCGGATTAGGTAGTGCCATTTCGGGTGAATGACCTTAAACATTATACTTAACATGGATAAGCCTCGGGATCCTGGGACTTATATTTTTTTACAGAACATTTTCTTGTTATGTCATAAATTGAAGAAACATGAAAAAATAAAAGAATTTTGTGATTGTTAATACATCTTTTATTTGATGTTTTTATAGCTGCTACTAACAGTTGTAGAAGCAAAACAATTATTAAAGAAAATTATATGACTGCTCTACTTTATACCACCAGAACCTCAGTCCAGTTAAGGTGCGTTTAAACCAAAAGAGCATTCGCTGTTCTAGCGCCCGTTCTAAGAAATCAACCAATCACGTTTTGTGTACCGATCGAATTTCGTAGAGTGGGAGGTTAGAACAGCAAATTCATGCTCTTTTAGTTTAACCGCACCTTTAGAACGAAATGAAAGTCCAGTGAGATCGGCCAAAAGAGTCCCAAACAATAAGAGCGTCTCAAAGTCCGGTAAAGAAGTAAAAATTATTGATTAAACCAATTATTTAACTACTAGTGTGAAATTAACAACTAGAAAAACATTAATAAACGCACACATATGACAAAATTAGCTATTGTGGAAAAATACCCTTAAAACCATGTTCGATAAGTAAAATTAGACAAATTTTTATCAATATCAAACTGAAAGTAAACAAAATAACTATAAACGTGTAAATTTTCGAACAAAAATTTTACTTTTCACATTAAATGTCAGGCTTAGAAGTTATGTCCACACTAAGATAACGTACCGAAGTCCCGCGAAATGGCACTACCTAGTCCGATCACTGATTATTAGCGTGTTACGATCTGTAGGATTGCATCATATATTTAAGAATTAATGCAGGCCGTGTGGTGACGGCAGTTAAAATAAATTTGTCACCACCCCAACTCTTCTCGCGGGTGTCGTAAAAGCCGACTAAGGATTGAAGTGTCACTTACAATTTCTTTATTTATGATGATGGGCAGCAACGTCATCATAGTGGACACACTACTGCGATCGCCAACCCGCTTGAACAGCGTGGCGATTATGGGCATTTACCTCCTATAGGCTAAGGGGAGGCCGTTTTCCAGCAATGGACTGATATGGGCTGATGTGTGTGAATGCACTACGGTCTGTTTCACTGTGAAACATTCACAATCCGCGGGTCAAAATATATCCGTCAGACAAAATTATTACTATTTCTAATTCGCTGTGATGACGGAAGGTCGTGTGGTGTAATTAGGACTTCGGACCGGTAATACAGATGAGGTCCGGATACCGTGACAAGCTGTCTTTCGCAGTTGGTTTTTTGTATAGTAAGCACTCTGTTACATTTTGGGAAAACTATTACTTGTTTTCTCCAAGCATATGCTTAGTTAATTTAATAGGAGAGGCCTATATCCTATATTTGTTGGTACTAGGACTTCGTGCAGGGTCCGCCCGGATAGCTACCACCGTCTTACCCGTTAACCAGCCGCTAAATAGCAGTGTTTGCAGTTTGCACTGTTGTGTTTCGGTTTGGGGGTAAGATAGCCGGTGTAATTACTGGCATAGACAGAGGCAATCCATCTAAGTCCTCAGGGTAGGCAGCGCATAGGCGATTTTCTGATAGCTATGTCCATGGGCCTCAGTTCCTGCTTTCCATCAGGTGGGCTGAGAGCTCATTTGTCTACCTTCGTCATATAAATAAAAATCCATTAGTGGATGAAATAGACTGTTTGAACTTAGAAAACCCTTCGAAAGACACGAAGGTAAGGTATTACTGCTGTCCTGCTTTATCGTGTGTCGCCGTTGTAGCCAGAACCTTCTGTCTCTTTCTTGGATCCTAAGGGTTTCCGAAGTTCAAACGGAGTGTACATGACTTGATGTCTACAACACAAAAATACTATCTGATAGAAACTAATCTCTCACCTTAGATCTCTATACCGATAGTATAATTACGTTGAAATCTTTCACCTATCCAATAACAATTCAAACGAACTTTCCCAATCTCTTTTCTCTGGCGCTTTGCCAAAGATTAGAACATTTAGAGCAAAGATCACCATTTTATGCAACCATCTACCCATGACATTTGTGAACATAATAATATGTCAAGACTTGCAATGAGACGTTGCAAAAAAATGTGCAGTTTTGTGTACTGTGTGTATTTTATTTTGTTGTTCTTAACAATAATGCAACATATGTATTATACGTAAGGAACGTAAGTCTAATTGTTATTAACATATTACGGATTAATTTGGTCTGAACCTGAACAGAAATAAACAATGATTGCTCGTATTTTATTATAGTACACGTAGAGTTCCATACCACTCTGCTGGCCTATGAAATTGATTCCAAATATCAAACCATAATTAGTAGACAATGTTACAATAGTAGATTACGAATTTACGACCCAAGTGCGAAAAACATGGAATTCGAAACGAGTGGCGATGTTTTAAAACACGACCGAAGAGAGTGTTTTAAATCGACACGAGTAACGAATACTTGTCTCGTACGACGTTTTTTAGTACGCAATGTACACATGGACATGGCCCTCCGAAGTTTTGGACCTGACGTAAAATGAGCCACTTCTCGCACTAGCGGGCAAAATAGGCACCATGTGCACTAAAAAATATATTTAATAGCAATTATAATTGTGGAATATTTAGTCATTAGGTACAGTCAAGGGCAGAAATAAGTATCGAAAGAACCCGCTCATAAATATGTTACGACGTTCTTATTGCACAGAATTAGAGTGCACTGGGACATATGTTTGAACATTTTTGTGTACACCTTATTTTGTCTTTGACTGTACTCGTACAAAATATTACTTTTTAAAAATAAACGCATCTATTTGTGCTAATTAACATTGGTACTTGACATAAGGTAAAACACATCACTCGCTATTTAAGCTATTGACGCCGAACATCCTGCCAGACAGGACACGTAAAATAAACCTTACTACGTCGTAATAAAATAGTAAAAATAGCATTAGCGTACCACATCGCCTGATATAACTGTCTAAAATAAACCTTAAGAGTCCGGTATACTTTTTTTATGAATTTACTCATGTTTGTGATGTACTATATTGGAGTAACTAAAAAGAATACTGCATTTTATTATTCATTATCTTTTTAACATGTAACTGAAGATACTTTCAATTCTAACTGAAAAAGTGGGGAATTTTTATATTTTTGTGTTAGTAATTTTTTAGTAATGTACCTCAATCTAGGGGCTGAATCTTGATTTTTATTGAAGGTAGCTTTAGTTATTTTTTATAATCAAAATGATATTAAAGCGGTATGTACATTATACACAATATGTATTGGAAAATTAGTCTAGTCTAGTCATGTCATGAAAGTTTATATTGAAAATCATACAGTATTGTATGAATCAACGTCCTCGCAAAATAACTTTTCTTATAATTGTGTTTTAACATTCTAAATAGTAAAACATATTTGTCAAAACAATTATTTAGTATTACCAATAGTTCATAACATTATCATAATAATTGCAAATTATATGCGTTAATTAATTATACTAACGATATTAATGATTAAATATATTATTATTAACGATTTTCACTATCAAATGTATACCGGACTCTTTATGTGCAGTCATCATTAGATCACACGAAACTGCGTAGCCAAGATGTCAAGATCCTTAACGCCCAGTCGCGGAGAAACCCGCACTAATATATCTGTTTGTCGCTCTTATACATATGAGTGACAGAAAAAAAGAACATTGGCTGGTGGTATGACCCGCCCGGATAGCTACCATCATCTTACCCGTTAGCCTGCCGCTAAATAGCAGTGTTTGCACTGCTGTGTTCCGGTTTGGGGGTAAGATAGCCGGTGTAATTACTGGCATACAGGCAATCTATCTAAGTCCTCAGGGTAGGAAGCGCATAGACGATTTTTTGGTAAATATGTCCATGGACCTCAGTTCCCGCTTTCCATCAGGTGGGCTGAGAACTCAGTTGTCACATAAAAAAAACTACATAATCTTGTACTTTGAGTTTTCCGTTACGCGACGCAACTTCATGCAAATAGCGTGACGTAGCGTAGGTAATCTTTTTTTAAATCTAGATCGATCGTGATTCTGATTCGAATGAGCACGTCCAGATCTGGAAGACTCAGGTTTTCGGGATTTTTTTGCGTCGACCGACCGTCACTCCC
>JALPQI010030232.1:0-10852 GCA_025490895.1 Thaumatotibia leucotreta
AGTTCTGCCTCTGTATTAAGCTTATTTAAATAACCACGAGCGCCAAAAATTTGATTAAATTTGGAATATTTTACGATACGACTAAATGTATGTTCGTGGAAGCTGAAAACGCAGTACAGGACCAGCAAAATACTATTAAAATAAATTTCGAAATATTGAGTTACCTACACTTATGTTCCGAGAGCAAATAAAAAATTGAAAATTTTCATCATGTTTTCGTATAAAACGTATATGAAAATTGTAGGGAATCGTGGAAACTATTGATGACTGCCTTTTCAGGGTTCTGACGTTATAAATCCTTCTTATACTTTCGCCATGTCTGTCTGTCTACAGTTTAGCTTAGTAGGTACTAGAAATTTGCAATTTGGTATATATATATATATATGTATGAACTAGTCACGCAAACAAAGTAGTTGAATAAAATATAGAAAACATTTATTTGGATGCCTCCCCTACATACGAGTATAAGACGGTGACATTTTTTTTACTGAAACTGGTATGTGGTATAGTTAGTTTATAAGTTATATAGGTCTTTAAAAAAAAAGGGATGCAAACTAATGTAATTAACATAATATCGATTGTCTTCTTCCCTCTTACCAATATTTATTTCAAGCGGAAAGGGACAAACGATAGTCATTGGCCTGCTAATTAATAGGGGTGTTTATCTGCGATACTGACCTATATTAACTAGTTTGACACCGTCGTCTTCGATAGCATGCAAAGCAGTGGTGACGTTGTCCAGTTTGTGGTGCTGATTGGAGGGGTTGGGGCTCCAGCCCTTAAGCCGGCGACCTTGGAGCGCTTCAACTAGTGCACACAAGACCGTTCCGTCGCGTAGGTCTTCCACTAGGTCTGCTACCTGTTATCAAAAATTTTATAGTACTGAATAAACTGACTCAATTATGTATATCGAGGGTACAGAGCCAATTTAGTTTCAGCAACATTTTCGGTGAAATTTACTTATATATTCAGACCCTCCTATTTTTAAGGATTCGATTGATCTCGGTTTTCGGAAAAAGCTCCAAAAATGACACTTAAACCAATTTGGCTTTCATTTCAACTCTTTATGTCGGATGACACAGATTTCACGAGTTTTATGCATTCTGTTTAAAAATCGTAGGTAAATCTGTTTATATTGTCTCACATTTACTGGTAATACTAATTGAATTCATTTGCACATTTACCTTTATATCCATAGGTTTTAAAGTTTCATTCACCCAGTTTTTGAAAGTATTTGCTTGGATTTCGACCCAGAGGTCCTCATGTCCTTTGATAGCCATGCCCTTGGCCGCCGTGCCCTCGGGGCTGCGCGCCGCCAGCCCCGCCTGCGTGATGCGCCCGGCCGAGCCTTCCGCAGAGTGCGCACGCACACCCTGGTGCGTCACTCGCACCCCTTCCATCTTGATTCGTTGGATTACTCAATAAGATGTCATAAAATACAAGTTACATCCTGTTCTTTGGCACTATATCTGGATGACATCTGAAAAAAAAATTTGCATAAGTATGAGTCGCTATCTGATATATCGGAGTGGTTAGGCTACTCACAGATATCTAAGCAGGCCTCTAGAGTCAGAATTCATGTTCAGATATTATTGTGTATCATGCCCGCTCCGATATAGGTATATGACTGCGACTGTACATGTAAATCATGTGATTACAATAACACTAGAAATTAAAAAGAAAAGACATCAACGAGCGTTAAACCTTGTTATTGCGTAAAAGTAAGTTTTGGAAGCCAAATACCGACATATTATTATTTCGTCAGCCTCCGTAGCCTAGTTGGTAGTGACCCTGCCGAAGAATCTGCAGGTTCCGGGTTCGAATCCCGGCGAGGGCATTATTTGTGTATTTATTTATTACAAATATTTGTTTCTTGGTCGTGGCTGTGTATGTATTTAAGTATCTATATGTAGCTATCTATTATATTTATCGTCGCCTGGTACCCACATCACAAGCCTTAATTGAGCTTACCGTGGGACTACGTCGATTTGTGTAGGTTGTCTCAAGATATTTATTTATTTATTTATTATTTAGATGTACCGTGTACTAAAGAATTTAATAAGTTATTATTAATAACTTATTAATTATCTACAGACCAATAGACCTACGCATATATTATATGCGTAAGGCACTGGTCCCATCGAAAGCGAGTAAGCGATTGACAGCTCGGCTATAAAAAAGCCAAAAGATAAAAGAGACACGGCGATATTTACGGCTAATTCGCTTTCACGACCAGTGCCTATATTATTATATAGTCCAAATACATTACACGAGAACGATAAACCATGAAACATTGTGTCAGAGTTACAGCTTTTGTATTAAATTTGCATAATTTGCTTTATTATTTCAGTTAACTCGTACAAACGGTATTGTTGCAACAACTACTAATAAGTGATAAAATTTTAAATAAACTTCTAATTTCTTTACCCGGTACTCAAAGGTAGATAATCACCAACTGTATAAAATACTGGTTTACGCGCGTACAATCGTACATTCGCTTTAAAATTACGCACTTTATTATTATTTGAAATCTATATCATGCATGATAAAACTATTGATATTTTTTTAACTGAGAGAAGCATACAGTGTTTTTATTAGGTAGTGTGCGTGATGGCAATTTTTTTTTCCTGTTTTTAATTAATCGGAAATGATATAAAATAGTTTAAAAAACTTAAACATTGACATCAGCATACCGGAAAAAAAATATTTTTCTTATTTTTGTGTCTTTGAATTCCGTATAACTTATAAATATTATTAGTGAAATATAATTAGAAACAAATTTAAGAAATATTTTTTAGTACAGATGGTGTACTTTTTAGGCTCTAGTGCGAAAAGTGGGTCATTTTACGTCAGGTCCAAAACTTCGGAGGGCATCTGTACTAAAAAACGTCGTACGAGACACGTGCAAAAACGAAATTCGAAACGAGTGGCGATGTTTTAAAACGACACGAGTCTAGTGTTTTTCGCACTTGTGTCGTTATGTACTATTATTTGTCATAATTTTGAGAAAGAGACTAGGAAGTTTAAAAATTATTTTTAAACTAAACTACGACAACGAGAAAAAAAAAAATTTTTTTGTGTATTAGAATGATATAATATCTGTTTCTAAAAAAAGTACAGATTATCTTAAAAATTACTCAGTATCCAACGAACTTCACATAACGTTTTAAAATCTAAATATATGTTCAGAATTATGCTCCTAAAAATCTCTCTCCTTTGTCCCGGGCACTTTGTGTAGTAACAGTAAGACCGTGGAATGAAACACATACGAAATACCTAGTGAAAATAAATGAGCGCTTTGAAGTGATAAGGTTTCTGAATCCAGCATTATCGTTAAATTATATACTTTGGCAGTACGGCCGATTGAAGTGATTAGTATCTCGTTTCTATTTATAGAGATGCTTATCTTATTCAATTATCTTAATTCAAGTGATCAAGAAACTCTTACTAGAGCTTCCTTTACTTTCAGAAGCACGGAATTATAAAAAAATAATTATTTTCAGATTACATTAAAATTGAACGAATTGTGAAAACACAAATCAAATTATTTATTAGGTAAATATTTTGATTTGTACTCTTTACTTTTCCCCAGTAGTCACACTACTTAATACTATATAAATTATAAATATTAGATGTCATATACCAAAGAAAAACGACCAAGATCACCTAACGTCCGAGGTGGGATCGAACCCATATTTATCGTGTGTGAAAGGGTACTTAAGTGTATATTTTTTTTATTTCAGTCTATCACATTCTTGCCTCGGAGGAAAACCTTTATATTATGGAATCAACAATTTCAATCTGGTTTGAATATAAAAATAGAAAAATTCTTTTCCCGGACATTTTTTCATTTTATTGGTTCCTTAACAATAAGGTAGGTACAAAAAGATATACAAATAAAAAGAAAGAGATTGTTTGGCATAAAGGATATCAAGATGCTCTTTGTTTCTACCCCGTACCTATGTGTTTTCGAAAAACTACAAATGCCAATTATTCAATTTTGTTAAGATTACTTTCGAAGAGCCCCGCATGGAATTAGATACCTAGCCCTGTATTCACATCAATTACCATCCTTTATTTTCATAGTTTTATTCACCTCGCTAGAGCTCGCTGTGCAGGTTTTTGAATACATTTATAACACCAACATAATATACACAAAAAAAGCAATGTTTTAATACTCATGAAAAATAAGGTAATAACACTTGTGCAGAAATCTTTCATAAAAGAGCTGTCTCGTAGATAAGTACATGGCGAACTAACTCAGTTGAGTAGTGGTACTGTGGGTTAAGTGCCTAAGTACTTCAAACTACGTATTGAGAATCCCTATGCTATTGCGACATTACCGAAAAGGTTGCGCCTTTGTTAATCATGTTCGTGGTACAAATGTATTTCAGTGTAACAATTACGAAATCCGGAGGAATGTTTGGAAAATAGTTTCTTTGATATATAAACCCTTGTGGTATTTCACTACACGTTTCAGTAAGCATTTCCAGCAATGAGATAAGAGGATACGGTATAAAAGAAGGTAAGGTATTTGATCCCTATCAAATGGTATACATCACTGAAAAGGAAATAGGATTGTATTAGGAATAGTGTACAATACAATATCTATATGTTAGTGAGTAAATACCTATATAAAAGACATCTTGTTCGTATTTTATAGAATTAATGAATACTAAATGACAACGATTTCGTCGCGCATTAGGTACTATGTTCGTATTTTACCGAAACTAAAAAAAACATAGGTATATGCGACAAAAATGTGGTCTACCACTTTCCGACTTTATTACCACTGAGTAGAATCGAAAAGTGGTAAACCACATTTTTTGTTGACTGTCGTATCAATGATATTTCAACACACTTGGGCCATTTTTTAATTCGCTTTGGTAATTTGAAATTTTTACAATATTTCCACTTAGAATCGCGAGCTCTTTCGATCCTGATAGGAGGAAATATTTGATCCAAGGTCTATTTTTTCATAAAATAATTAGTAACAGAAAGCTCGAAAAATGTATGTAAATTTTGGGACAATTATTTACTCCAATTAGGATCGAAACAGACTACGATTGTGAGTAGAAATCATATAAAAATACCTATGTTACAAAAAGAGGGACATTTTTGAAAAAAATGGCCCACTTGCTCGTAACTTAGCTATTATTTTAACCACTTTTAGGCTCATAATCCAAGATCTTAAATACACGTGCTTTTTCATATCGTCTTTGTGCGGTAATAATAATAACATAACCCGACCAAATGTTTGCTAACAATGAGGTTTTTATACTTTTTCTCAAACTTGCACTGAAATGTTGGCATAACGTACGTCAAATTAAACCAGGAAGTACCATCTCGCTGGTTCGATGATTGAACTTGATATGTAAAAGCATTTCATAACTGTAGATCATCACATTGCAGTCCTAAGACTGCAAAGTAGGTACTTACCGAAAGGAGCCTGCTTTAAAAAGTTAAATACCGGAAGTAACTTGTAAAGTGACAGAACATCTTGGCATTTCACCGTAAAAAAAGAACTAATGTCAATGTTACCGGGTAAAAGATTAACTGAAATAGTAAAAAAAAATTGACGTATAATTTTTTTTTAATATATTGTACATTCGTTTCGTTCTTTGACTTCTTTGTTAGTGTACTGTGAAAATCACTTTCGATTTTTTATTTCATTGCAAGTTTGAGAAAAGCACTGTACTTTCGGCGCGAAACAAGGTTACAGGCCGCGTATCTATATCTGGCCTCAGTTCCTTCGTCCAGATATATCTACTTGACCTAACCTTTTGTTTCCCGTCCTCTATATTAGTAATATACTATTTCTGCCACTATGGGGCGGTGAGATGGCAGCTCTGTGGCGTAAGGTCCAACGAACTGTCAAAATAAATATTCGAATTTAACTTTTGTACATATTTTTCGGTTTGGTTGGTTTTTAGTACTCTAGGCGTATTAATTAATATCTATACGTCTCGCCAGGCCTAGTATATTGGTAAGGGTTTTTAAAATCAATACAGAAATGCAACCTGTAGTGGAGCAGAACACACAAAGAACGTTTGAACCTCGTATTGCCCAAACTGAAACAGAAACTTAGGTACTCAGTTTTGTACCTAACCTAGTTAAATCACAAGTTAACTTTTGGTTGCATATTTACGTAAGTACAAAGTTTTAATATTCAATCAGATAGTCATTGGCCAGCTGAGGTCAGCTAGCAGTGAATTACGGACCTACCTAAGTTTTCAGATTACCTTACGTATTCACATTTAATTAAAATACTGCACGCAGTTTACTAAACTCAACACAATACATCGTAGGTACTTACATGACTGAGAACCAATTTACGAAATTAATAAATATAATAGCTTGCAAATTGCTTTTGGTGCATGTAGGTACACCAATTACGTGCAACCGACATTTAATAAACCATTCAAAATTTGTGTTGATAAAGGTCTCGGTATAAAATATGCTGCGGAAAGGTAAGTAGGGTAAGAATGCAGGTGTATTTAGTCGGCTTGGACGAGGTCTCGTCCCTCTCTGAGACATGTTAATGAGTCGCCTCGTGCCACGCCGCCCTGCAGGAGAATGCTGCGAGCGCAGCCAGCGCTGCAATTACTAACTTCAGTATAAAGTGACACATTCTTCAATTGCGGGGCGCGCTAATTAGAAGACGTGTAGCACCTCATGATTTTCGACTTCTGTTGGTAGTTGTCCGGGGATAGATAAAGTTTCTCTTTGAAAAGGTAAATGTGAATGTGTTGTGAATTAATTAATTTCGAATTTGCGGGATGGCTTATATTAAATGTACTAACCATATACATGTTTAGCTACCTATATTTAGTATCTGTATTTTGATGATATCAGTAGGTATGTTTTTAATGTAACTATAGTTTCAATCATGTGGACCTACCAACAATGAGCGGTAACCGTATGCCTCTCAAACCTGTCGCCAGTCTAATAGGGCCCTGCTAACATATGATCCAACTACATTACTATACTTCAAGCACTGAGGAAGTTGTGGGCCGCGCCATGTTTGTATAAGTCTGCGATGTTAATGTAAATGTTTCATTTGAACATAGTCGTGGGTTGCCTATTTGCTAGCTCGACATTGCCCAGCTGATGTAACGTCAAGTCTATTTTAATATACTCCGTAATTATGTCATTGTTAACTAGACTAACGGGTGCCGTTTTGGCGTTTTGTAAGTTGTATCTGATAATATGTTTCTAACATTAATACTTAAGTACTTATACTATGCTATGTATGTATGTATGGTCTCGATTATTTGATAAAATAAAATAGCATCTCTTCATCACCGAAAACTCACGATACTAAAACCGAGAAATAAGTCGAAACATGGGTAAGTATGTAAATGTATAGGTAATGACACCGAAGAATTTAGGGCCATTCCATATGAAATCATCAGATTCTGATTTAATTCCGCGCTGACTGATTTTTAAACAGTTTGAAAAAAATCAAGGATGATAGTCTTAAGTAAGTTGTACGTAAACCGTTAATACTTTTTTTTTTACTTGCTGCTCATCCAGATGGGGCCCGCTTTAAGTTTCAATTTACCTGATTTTGAGGTTCCACGAGAAGCGATGTTAATTTGTTTCGGTAACTAATATACATTTTTTATATTTTTTTTTTGATTCTCTAGTAAACGTACTTTAAAACGTTATTATCAATATGCATCAAGCTATTTTACTTATTCCATCATAAATGTTGAAAGTTTTGTGAATATTTTCAAATACCGCCCATTTTCTATTGGATTTTGCAGCATGTCTACTGGGCTTAGGGAATTAATATTTTTTTACTGTATAGTACAAGTATTGCTCTCATAAAATAACTGAGGGTTTAATCACAAACTTTTCATTTAGCTGAAAAAAAGAATGGTAAAGTTGGCCATTTCACGAAATTGCTCAACTTTGACTTCAAATTTCATCATGTTTGGCAATATAAAAAAATCCAAAAAGTTATACAAAAGATAGTACCAACTCTATTCTATAGGAATCCGTTTCATTTGGTTTGTGTTTTCGATTTCTGTGAGAATTATGATTTTTTTTAATGTCCATTTTCGGAACTTTTTACGACTGTTTTCCGGCGCTCTATGACTTCACTATTTTAAATAAAACACATTAAATTATTCATAACTATATTTTATTAGTCATTAACAACAACAAGAACCTTTATTTAAGCTGTGATGTACGTAATTAAGTATGTCAGTGTGTGTGACCCTTGTGTTAATGCACGATTTACGAATTCATGTTCATATCATGCAAAAGTCAGCAAAAAAGCTTGTCACAAATATGTAATGTATATATGTGCGTGTGTGTGTGTAAAGTATTATTACCTGACTACCTTTACGACATTAACATATTTGGAGTAGGAATATCTTCCGACTCGTAAGGTGCCGTTTGAAACTGGCACAAAATTATGATACGACCTGGTATTTTTTATTGTTATCGCATTATTGAATCAGCATCATTACTCTTATCTAAAGACAGTAGGCATGTGTAATAAAACCTATAAGTACCCTATTTCAGACGTATTATAAAATGTGCCACTAGCATTTTCATGCTTACCATCAAGAAAGTGGTGTACCACTTTTTTGGTTGACTGTACATAGTAAACGAGGGAATCAACAATCATCATTTTGTTGTTTATTACGTTTATAAATGTTGTCCGTGATAAAAAAAAAACATTAACTTAAACAATACTTTGAAACTTCTTGCTAACTTGTAGATTTCAAAAAATCATATCTCTTTCAAAAATCAATAACACAATATAAATAAAGATGATTTACAAAGAGCAAAGTAAGCTCTTCTTTTCTGTGTACTTTTCAGATCTTTAAACTTTGCCAAACATGGTTTTTTTTAACGTCATAAAAAGCAAATTCTACAAAAATGGTTTTGTAATTTACTGTTTTTTTAAGTTAGAAGAACGAAATTCAAAAATATTGTTAAAGTTTTCATTTAAAGACTATTTGAGCTTGTTAATTAAAAAAATAATACCTGTCTAGACCAAGCGAGCAATCCAATAAAAGCTACTGAACATCACTGAATATTAGCAAAATAACATGAAGTTTTAAAAGTTTGTCATACAATAAGTAATAAAAATATACATACTGTAATACATACATGTACAAGTACACATATTAAATAGTAAATTAACATATAATAAAATTCAGTTTCACACATTAAAAAAAAGTTAAAGCAATTATCATCGACCTCAAAAATCGCTTATTTTTTAACTTCAGACCTATGTTATCTGGCTGTTAGGCTGTTTAAAAATTAAACAACTACGGTTTTATGTAAAGCATACCTATATTATCATCCATGATTTTTTCCATACAAATCGGAAAGCATGCAGCGCACCTCATTTGATGATTTCATATGGAATGGCCCTTTAATATTTGCCTTTTAACGAACTAGTCTTTGAAGACTTACTGTTTATTATACATACCTACACACATTGTTACGTTGATGTGTTTACGTTATAGTGCAGGTTTATTAGCTATTCTGTTACATTAGTCTGTTATTAAAACTTGCCTCTTGTCAGTGGTTTATCTGAGTGTAATTGTATTAATCTGAGTATATGTACCTAATTAACAATATTCACAGTCACATTGATTCTAAGTAGGTACATTAAAAGTATACAAGGTAAAAAAATATTATACGTAGCTTAGGTGTATTCGTATGATTGAGGCCTGTTAGATCAGTCTCATACAGACAAAGACTATTAGTACATATTCACACAATCTTTAAAAAAAACAATCAAAATATTTAACTTTGTAACGGATTATATCGCGTACATTAATCAATTCAATTATATCCCGATGTTTCGAATACTATACAGGATTCGTGGTATATAGGTGACCAATGTGAGCATGAATCCTGTGAGGTGTAAGTACAGTAGTTTTATTTTATAAATAATTATCGCATCAACCGAAGAAAATATCAATCAAAAGATATCAACCAATATTCAAACTCAGCAAGTGCACATAACGCTTTGTATTACAGCTGTACCTACTATAGTAAGATCACTAGATCACATAACATTCCGTAGACTGCTATAAGTTTATTCAAATGAATCGCGACGTGGGCGGCTGACTCCTCATTATCACCATCGCTCAATAACACTGCCCACGGTCATTTCCCATCCGTTCCGCACTCCAATCGACGACTGTAGGTACTTATTACTTGTGTCTACCCAGCTAGAGCTGCACATCAACTATCATGATTGCACTTTAATAGTATGTAACACTGCACGTTTCATGTTTATATTACAATTAATTAAGCTGCTTATAACATTACCCTTCGTCGCGTTAATACCTACGGCATTCATGTTGCACCGCTATGAATGCGAAATTTCATTTATTTATAACTCGGTTGTAATTAGCTGAGAATCTTATGAAGGAAAACCGCAGTGGCTGTATGTATATACTCGTACTTCATACGTTGCCGGTCATACATTATTCAACAGCTCATACCTCTGCACTTCTTGACCCCTAAATCTAAAATTTATATCTTACAGTATTTTGATATAAAGTCGAGTTGGGTTTAGGAATTTAAAACGCTCTGGATTATCTATCCTAACTAATGATCGAGGATATTTAAGTATAAGTATAAAATATATAACTTCATTCATTTCTACTGACCCATAAAATTAATCAACCGCTTGATTCATTCATCAAATCAGCAAATTAGGCTGACGCAAAAGTGAGGTACGCTACATAAATGTGCCCTCTCATAGATGCAAAATATATACTTGCATGAGTGAAATAGTAGTTCCCATGTAAAAAGATATCTGAAAAATCTGACTCAACCAAAAAATTACCAAGCCATGTATGTGGGTATATTA
>JALPQI010030233.1:0-18122 GCA_025490895.1 Thaumatotibia leucotreta
TATAGACGCATTAGGAGGTAAATGCCCATAATAATTGAAGGTATGTTAATAACATAATCACAGAATAAGTAATAGTACTACATACAGAAAGGCCACGACCACCCCCGCACCAATTCGAATTACCCCACCCCACTCGGCCGCTGGATGACGTTTGCGGTATGCGTCGGTAGGCAAGAAGATGGCTGGCAGTTATTGTTAAAAATGGTTGTCTGATGTACTGAAAATGAATTCTTTCCTCGCAAACGAAGTGAAAAGTAGAGTGTACAACACGGGCATAAATGTCCATTTTTATCCTCGTCTACTATTTTGGTCTTCGCTTCGCTCAGACCAAAAAATTGCATCGGTTGAATATGGGTCACTTTATGCACTTGTTGTACAATCTACTATTTCATATGACAACAGTCAACTGATGAGTACAAATCGATTACAGTACAAATCAGCATGGCGGTCTTATTAAGCTGCGTAAACCCCTTTTTAGACGAGTAAAAGATAGTCTTCATCTTTGAAATGAAGAGAACCAATTATAGATCTTTTGCTAGGCATCCAATCATTTTCTCGTCTCTCTAATCGGACACCTTTTACCCATTTGTCTCTACGAACAGTACGAACAGCATCTTGCGGTAATCTGAATGGAAAAAAATTAAAATGCGATGTAAAATGAAAATATTAAAGTTAGTTATAAATTTGAGAACTACGTACGTACCTACGTTTGCATAGGTAATAGGTAGTTCAATCAATCCCATGAAAGTGAAAAAGGAATTTATTAAAATGTAATATGTTGAAATCAAATCTCTTTAAAAAAACTTGCTTTATTGGGCATAACGACATCCCTATAGTATACAACCATTTTAAAACGTCATATGCTATTGTAAAATTGTATGGACTTACGACGTTTTAGTTTAAAACGGTAGTATATAGAAAAATGCCATAAATATTATTATATTTATATTCAAAATTACCGAAGTTATCTGTTTTATGACACGTGAAAAGTAATTCCCCTGTCCTTAGAATTACTATAACTGTTTTTTACACCAGCCTACAGCACATGAAGGCCTTTTTAATTAGTTTTTTACCGTTATTTATAGAAACGCATTCAGACGTCCGTCAATTACTGTAAACTCGGCCAGACTGAAACAGCTTCAGGAGTAGTTTTTTAGGAACGCCCACTCAAGAGTAGTTTGCGTTGGGTCTAGGGATTGCAATTGCTGGATCCAGCATCCAGCAATCCAGCTGGATCCAGCGCATTTTTTGGTCTGCTGGATCCAGCAGCCAGTGCTGGATCCAGCGCTGCGGATCCGCAAATAAAGTTTACCAAAAAATGCACAATTAGAACTTTTGCATAAACTTATTTTGCGTTGTGTTTGAAACGGATCCGCGATCCCGCGCTTAGTCCTTGGCGGCCGTGACTAATACGAGTGCTCCTTCAAACTTATGATTGAATCAATGTGTATGTCTAGAAGTGGGAAAGAGTGGACAGATTCTAATGTAGTGCTTCGGAATGAGAAATCTATGTTTATGCTACGTTTTTGGTAGGGTCTAAATTGCATGAGTTTGGTTTTATTGAAATTAAGCTTTAAATTGTGATCATCCAATCAGGTTACGATATTTTGAATGGTTGTATTTAAGCTATTATTTAAATTTAATTCATTGTGGCAAGGTATTATTACAGATTATATATCGTCAGCAAAAAGAGTACAAAATTTACTCGCCTTGGGGTATTGGTCGAGTAATATTCGTTTTATCTGATTGAAATGTTAGCATGGTACCTGTGATGTAATTGTGACATTCTATTTCAATTCAACACATTGTGTACGACCTGTAAGGCATGGTATGAATAAATTGTGAGCTGAGCCTCTAATACCTATTCCAAATAATTTTTGCAATAAAATGTCATGTACAACACAATCATAAGCTTTGCTCATATCAACATACCAATAGCATATTTTCTGTCATTTATTGTGTTTTAAAACTTCGTTTATGTACTTGGAAAAGTGCTGACGATGTTGAGGGATCTTTTAGGAAACCGTTTTGAGAATCGTTCAATATTTTAAACTTTTCACAAAATGAATATAATCGGTTTGACATAGCGGTTCCAAACATTTTGGAAAAAGCTGGTAGAAGGGCTATGGGGCGATAATTACTACATTCATTGTGATTGACTTTTTTATATTATACAGGTTTAATAACTGAAATTTAAAGGAGATCCTGGGACTGTTCCTTCTGTAAAAGACTGGGTTATGACCAGTGTCAAAGGAAGGGTTAACGCTTCAGCGCATTTTTTTACTAAATGTGGTGGCAACTCATCTTGGCCAAAACTTCTTTTATTTTAGTGACATTTAATTAGTTTGCGGAGTCAGTTTTTTTTAATCTATCCAATTTTAAATTACACTACACACTAAAAGGTAGGTACACTAAAAGGTTCCCAATAAATAAAATAATTAAAAAGTAAAAAAAACACGACTGCCGTTTTAAGCGAACTAAAAAGTCACAAACAATTCCTTTTTCAGGTTAATTCTTGTAAACGTACATGTAGGCGCTTGTCTTCATACTATACATATTTTAATAGTCGTGTTTTTTAACTTTTTTTATTTTATTTTTTTGGAAACCTTTTAATGTGCAGTGTAGTTTAAAACTAGATAGAATTTCAAAAACTGACTCCGCAGAGGGCTGAAGCTTCGCTCCGGGGACGACCCGTAATATTACCATCTGAAAGCTCGCTCTACCTTAACCTACTACTACATTTTAATATATAATAATAGGACAAGCGCCTATATGTAGATACGCTCACAAGAATTACCCTGGGAATTATTTGTTACTTTTCAGTTCGCTTAAAACGGCAGTCATGTTTTTTAATTTCATAATTATCTTATTTTTTAATTGTTTTTTAATATATTATAATGCTCACAAAACTGCGCGTTATTATCCTCCCTTTCATTATATTAAATATTATTATTAATAATCGACCCGTTTTATGGCAAAAAGTAGTTTTTTTTTGCTATTTTCCCTACCTGCTGGATCCGCGCTGGATCCAGCTGGATTGACGGCGATCCAGCAAAAATCCAGCTGGATTGAAAACACTGCTGGATTGCAATCCCTAGTTGGCTCATAATTGCACGGACAGGATGTTTCCATGGTTTATGTGCGTTCACTGATATAATATATATGTATACAAGGTTATTTTTTCCCCAGTACAAATACTCTAGGGGCTGTATAAGTAAGTCAAAATGAACAACTTTTACTATGGGGCCGAACCTGAATTCGGACCCTTAGTAAAAGTTGTTCATTATGACTTACTTATACACCCCCTAGAGTATTTGTACTGATGAAAAAATAACCCAGTATAATCAAAAAATCAACATACGTAATACATAGTAGTCCAAGTTACAGAATACTAGCATTTTTGTTAGAATAAAAAACTGAAATACCAATGTTTGAACTTATCCGCAAACCTAACAGGAAATTTGGACGCATTGCGCATTATCAATGTGCATAATTAGCAAAACACACTAACTGGCAACTGTTTGTTTAAAACGTCATCGCACGCGGCATGGCGGATTGGAAAAGCGGCGGCGGTAATGTGCACCGGGTATCAACTTATGATTATGATTTGGCAAAAATATCTTACTAGATCCCAAATCCTCCTTCATACTTCCACGGGCTTAGGACCGTCAAAATAAAGAATTTTTCTCTGTGTGAAGTTTGTCGAATGTTTTAAATTATGTCTGAGAAACGTGATAAAATTACAAAGTAGGACAGAAACTTTCTTCATTGAGGCGTATTTCAAAATTTGAAATCAACTTTATGTACAATGATTGGAATAAAAAATCACCAAATTAAAAATTTAAAAAACCGACTTCAACCGGTTTCTCCAAGATTCCCGATTTGTTTCCATCATTGGTTTCCTCAAATCCTACTTTCTGAATGCAAATTCTTGTAAATGAATGAAAATTACCAAAAGCGCCATACATGTACCTATAACATTTGAAGAGATCCCTCGATTTCTCCAGGATCCCATCATCAGACCCCAACTTGGTGCCAATGGGACCATCTCGGGGTAATACACGTTCGATCACAAAAAGAAATTTTAGAATCGGTTCACTATTCTCGGAGATATCAGGTAACATACATACAACAAAAAAAAAAAAAACCTTTTTTTGAAGTCGGTTAAAAAACATACCTAATTAATGGAGTCCATTTCTCATACTTATCAATTAATTTACATGAATGTTTCCTTCGATATTTCCCATCACAAGTCTGTAGTTTTCACTGTTGAGTTCATCAAAATGCACTTATTATTTGACTTTTTAAGTCTTCGTAATTTTGGGCCCCTTCAACGTATACCCGCCGTTTCACCTCACCCCACAAAAAAAGTCACACGGGGTCAAATCTGTTGACCTGGCTGGTCTTAACACTGGCATTTTCCAGGCGGGGCACACTTTGTTCAGCGTATAGCCGCTGAGCTGCCATTTTATTTTCCCCAATGAGAAAATAACTACGAACCATTCGTACGAGCAATTTTCGACTGAAGGTAGTACGATACGGCGCGCGTGCATACACCTACGTCAACCGTGGGACTGACCGTGACCTAGTCACCGAGATACTCGTAAGATAACTGCTATGTTGCCAACTCGTGCGCCGGCCTGCAGGTCGCTCACCCCTACCCGCCGCCCTCTACGTCTTGTCATTAGCGAGCCCATTATTTTACATTTACATGAAGGATAAATTAATAATAAATGAAAAAAATATGTCAATTTTACCAATATTTTATCGATACCAATTATGTGGGAAAATTTATTGTACCGGTGATAAAGTAACCCTGTATAGTTAGTTATCCACGCCGTAATCGGCGACGGCGACCCTAAGCTCTGAAATGGAATTCGAGATCAAAAATGTAAATAATCTATGACAATGACATGACATTATAAAGTCAATGTTGAAGTGACATTCGAGTAACTCTCGCAACCATACTTACATTTATACAATCATATTTTTTCAGTTGAATATTGAAATACAGTTGAAGATTGGGAAGATACTTCAGCGGAAAGAACCTAATGAAAATGTAACGGAACACGTTTCAAGAAAATGGTATTGAACTTGGTGACAAGAAACATTCATAATTATGTTTTGAATTAAGTACAATGTTTGTGGAAATATACTGTTTAATTTCGACATTATTATAATAATTATGTATTATAAGAAAATTATATTACGAAGAGTGACAACGTAGCAAGATTGATATCAAATGCAAAAAATCATTTGTCAAGTTCAAAGTAAAGTCAATCATAAGCATACCTGGGATAACTCGGGGCATTTATACGAAAGTGATGTAGCAAAATATTTTATCGACTAAAAATATATCGATGTTACTGTGAATGACAACATCAAAATGTTATTCGGCATAAATAAATATTAGGTACTTACTCTTCAATTAAAATTAAAAATAACTTGAAACGGGTAGTTACACGTTTATTTTAAAATAATTTTCAAAATATACAATTAATATTAAATTATCAATATTTAAATTGTCATTTTGATTAAAATGACATCTGCATACAAGTTTTTACTATCTGAAGAAGCCCGATATCAGATAATTATGACATTGAACCTCTGTACTGTAATCGAGAATGTTCAATAAGCACATTTTTTATTATAATTATGTCGACATCTTTTTAATCGATATCAAATCCCTATAACTTGCCCCCAGTTATCCCAGGTATGATCATAAGCGGATTTTTATTTAGTTCTAGTTTTCTCAAGTTTTCTAAGTTTGGATTTTTTTTCTACTCAGAACACGAGCCTTTTCGATCCTCATTAGCAGAAAAAAGTGTCCCGAAAAATACATACATTTTTTCCACTGAGTTACAGTCGAAAAAAGTGTATGGAAAATAGTAACTCGATGGAATTTTTTTTGGGAGACTTTTTTATTTCTGTAAGGATCGAAAGAGTTAGTGTTTCTGAGTAGAAAAAATAAAAAAAGTCCAAATTTGGAAAATTTAAATATATTAAGACACAAGTATACATTTTAACGTTGTTAGTGTTAGTATTCCAAATTAGGCTTTTCATTCAATAATTATAAAACTGTTTTTTATTATTTCTAAGTAGGCAAACGATGACCACATTCTGCCACAGCTCAATTGTTTTTGTCGGATTCATTCATTATTATATGAAGGGACCACGGAAAGAAAATGTCTAGTCAATTCAAAAAGGGGCAATTCAAGGAAAAACTATCTTACTTTTAAGAGGATAAGGTGTGAATTTGTTTTTAAAGTATATTTCTGTGGATCCTTCATATTACAAACGACAAACTTCTCGTTTTGTAACTTCGAACTCTTTCTTATATCATATCACTGTTCATTAACAACCATTATCCTTTAGGACGCCAATTACTATGACATTGCAGGTTCAACGCCGACCGATATATAAGTTACCATCCACAGAGCAATACATACCTACAGTCACTTGCGTAAAGTTCATATTTAGTTTTGACATTTTGGCGACATGGCGTCTGAGTGAAAGTTTTTGGTTTGGACGTGGCGTCAAAATGTTTAATTATGAATGCAACAGGGTATAAATGATAGCATACATTATGCTGGTGTTCATCTAAAATAATGTAAATGGTACGTATTTGCTGCTGTGACTTATTATTCAGTAGTATTTTTTTAATAGTAACACATGTCAAGATTGCTTACAAAATTTTTGAAGGAAGTAATACAAAGTCTAATTTCACAGCCTGCAATGTTGTAATTATAATTTGAGCTGTGTTTTGCCGAATAAATATTGTTACTGAATACAAGTGATGAAAGTGAGCATTTTCTACATGAGTGTCGGTGATCGAAACCGACAAAAGTTAAAGAAAAGGTCTACATTTCAACACCAACATCAAACTATGTTATGCGAATGCATTATGCGAGAAAATATCTGCATACAGTAGCAACCAGACTGTGCAGAAAAATAGGGGAGAGTGGGGTACAGTGAATAAATAATAGTGCACGGTGAATATTTTGCATTAGCTTTATTTATCGCTTTAATAAACCGGTATTCTTTTTTTACGAATTTGCTCGTCTGTGTGATACTAATATTGGAGTAACTAAATAACGGAAGATACTTTCAATTATACCTGAAAAGTCTTGTTCCTAGTTTTTACCTCAAACTAGGAACTGTTCTATGATTTTTGATTGAAGAGGTAACTTTAGTTCACTTTTTTATAATGAAAATGATTTTAAAGCGATATGTAAATTATATACTTGTGCTGGAAAATGTGTCCTCTAAGGAATAGGTGGGACAATAAGGTATCTAGAAAATTACAAATAAAAATAACACCACTACAACATTTGTAAAAAAAAAGAGATCCACTATACCCCACTCTCCCCTACTATGAAAATTCAGTCTTGCACTTGCGCAGAAAAGTATCACATTCTGTGGAGTGAAGTTCAGGTAGAGTTCTTATGAAAACTGTCACCACTCTTAGTAACCTCGTATGTCACTCTTGAATCGGAACTGAGATACGTACGCACTATCGGAGTATCTTGCAGTCCGTTGGCTCAACTGCTACTTTTATTCCTATGTAACATAAGAGTGACAGCTGGTAACCACAGTTACCAAAAGCTATTGAGTGGCTATTATGGATTGAATATCCTAAAATAAAAATTAATGTTTCGATTGGACAATCGACGTATATTTGTGACCGAGATTATGGGATAGCTCGACTGCTACCGGATCGAATATTCGCTGGGTCGAAAAGCGTATAAACGAGGCCACAATTGTAATTGGTCACCGGCACAAACATCACACTTGTAAACAAAATGTAAAATTGACTCACTTATACTCTGTTTGGTTAGGTATTTTAAAAAGGTAAAAATCTTGCACTATCTTTTTATTGAAAAATGCATTTAAAAATCCAAACTAGGTACTTAATGAATCAAAACAATGTAAATCACTGTATTCCCTTGTTATATTATGTATATTTGGTAAAACTTATTTTCTACTTGTAGTTTTCAATAAAAAGATACTACAAGATTGTTTACCTTTTTTTAAATATCTAACCAAACAGAGTATAGAATAAAGAGCAAGAATATATTATGTTTATGTATATAAAAACTATAATATGTATGTGTCAACCATTCAGCAACCCATTATCTCGATTACATCGTTAATAGTAGCTCCAAACTTTGGTATTAGGTACTATTCGTCATCTATTTACAAAGTATTCCTACATGGATACCTATAAAACAATTTGTACCTAGCACAGACGTTGATACAAGAACAGACGAGCCGATGAACTTTCGATACTCAGCAGATTGAAACCTATGTTTTGGCTATGCATATATTTAGGCCACAAATATTTCGATTGTGCGAATATTCGTTCTCAGCAGAAGAGTACAGAAGAGTAG
Organism: Thaumatotibia leucotreta; assembly: GCA_025490895.1. Taxonomy (NCBI): domain Eukaryota; kingdom Metazoa; phylum Arthropoda; class Insecta; order Lepidoptera; family Tortricidae; genus Thaumatotibia; species Thaumatotibia leucotreta. Next base: position 8,391 of record JALPQI010030233.1, read on the forward strand.
GTAGGTACTGTAGCCGTGCCATGAGCTGGAAAGTAAAGGATACGTATACGTAATTACGTAAGGTTTTACTCGATATGTGCATTCTATCATTTCTATCGCACTCGCGCTTACAAATAGGAGCGAGCGCGATAGCCTGCTTAACGTATTTAGTAAAACCTAATGTTACCGATACTTGCAAAGTCATGGTACGGCTACTGTTTATTACATTTACTGTATCGTTGGCCAGTAAGTTAGGGTTTTCGATCTTTTGCACGCGACGCTATATAGGCGTGTGGTCCAAACAGCTGTCAGGTTCATAGGCACTGAACATAAAATATCGAAATTATAATGGTATTTGGAGGTAACCGTTATAATGGCGGGACCGGATCCTGAATTCGATCGATTCATATTGCATTATTTAGTACTGAATTTGTACTATTTAGTACCTGTTGTAAAAAAAATTGTACCTCTTCTTTTTCAAAGTTATACTCAATCAGTCTGGTCCCGCCATTATAACGTTATAATGGCGGAACCAGATCCTGAATTCGATCGATTCATATTGCATTATTTAGTACTGAATTTGTACTATTTGGTACTTGTTGTAAAAAAAATAGTACCTCTTCCATTTTAAAATTATACTTCAAACAGTCTGGTCCTGCCATTATAACGTTATACTGGCGGAACCATGTCCTGAATTCGATCGATTTCATATTGCATTATTTAGTACTGAATTTGTACTATTCGGTACCTGATGTAAAAAAAAATACCTTTTCCATTTCAAAATTATACTTCAAATAGTCTGGTCCCGCCATTATAACGTTATAATGGCGGAACCAGGTCCTGAATTCTGTTCATATTCTGTCGATTCATATTGCATTATTTAGTACTGAATTAGTACTATTTGGTACCTCATGTAAAAAATTAGTACCTCTTCCATTTCAAAATTATATTTCAATTACAACAGGTACCAAATAGTACAAATTCAGTACTAAATAATGCAATATGAATCGACAGAATATGGACAGAATTCAGGACCTGGTTCCGCCCTATTTGAAGTATAATTTCCAAATGGAAGAGGTACAATTTTTTTACAACAGGTACCAAATAGTATAAATTCAGTACTAAATAATGCAATATGAATCGACAGAAAATGGACAGAATTCAGGACCTGGTTCCGCGATTATAACGTTATAATGGCGGGACCAGACTATTTGAAGTATAATTTTGAAATGGAAGAGGGACAATTTTTTTTACAACAGGTACCAAATAATACAAATTCAGTACTAAATAATGCAATATGAATCGATCGAAGTCAGGATCTGGTCCCGCTATTATAACGGTTACATTTGGAGTTTATTAATTTTATAAATGTATGACGACTAGAAAAAGGTCGCCGAACTGAAGATTGGGTCCTAACAGGAACTCAAAATGACTGACACTAAACAAAATTACTAGAACTTTGTTCATTTCATCCTTTAGTAGATTGGCTACTAAACCAGCTTTGAAATGGGATTAAAATCGCAATAGGTAACTGGCTTTAAATCGGGACTTATCATTACCGGTTTGTATCCAGGTTTGTACCAAATCCAGATACGAGATGGGAAAGTTAGTCCCATTTCATCCTACCAGACGGGAAACTATATTTCCCATTTGGCAGCCAGCTATCAAATCCGAATACCAAACGGTAGGTACTAAAGGCATTTCATGGGTATTGATTTGGAAAAGTTTATTTATTTTAGAAAACATTATTCCTAATGTAATGGTTTTAAGAATAAATAAACCACAAAATATATAGAAAATTCAATTCGCGTATTTATTTTGACAGTTTGTTGGTCCTTACGCTATATCACCGCCCCAGTGTCAGAAAAAATATTAAAAAGCCTCACTGAGGAAGCGGCAGTGTGAACAGCCAACGATCATCTACATTATAATATAGGTATATTTGTTAATTTTACTGACATAGGATCTATGTCTTCTCTTTGTTTATTGAGCGAGAAAAAAGTCGAGAAATCATCCCTTACTTGCCTCCTGTGGAACCAGTAGCCGTACCATGAGCTGCCCCTGCGTTATTAACGCGGACTTACATAGGTGCTTTCTATACGGCTGGCTCGCCCCAAGACGCGATTACGGGCGGGATGGAAAGTAAGTTCGCGTTAAAAACGCTGCGGCAGTTTATGGTAAGCACACAGTGCCTGAAAGTATCCTTTCCCTCTCTAGTACGTTTTGTAGATACTAGGTTCAAGAAGTACCTACCTACCTACCTTCAAAACTTGATAATAATACATTCAGTTGCAATGCTATCAGACAAACATCAACAGCTAGGAAAACAGCCACTATCACTAACGAGAGTGTTAGAAGCCCGACGCCGTAGGCGGAGGGCTTTTGATGACTCGAGTTAGTAGGTATGCCTCTTACCGATTGTGATGCATACGATGTTTTTTGTAACACTTGCGGACAAAAAATATGTTAAAAAACGAAATATTGGTATTCCCTAAGGAATTTCACTTTTCTATTACTCCCACTATGCATGCAAGCAATGGCGCGCTTAGAAAGCAAATGTGATGAAAAATGTTGAAACCGCGTAAAATAGTAGGTATTAGCTACTGTAACAATGCCTAGGTACTTCTGAAACATGAACTAAACTCTAGCGGGTCTAACTACTCTGCATCCTAAAACTTATAAAACCTCTCTGACAACGGAAATACAGCACCTTGTATAAAGCATCCGAAAATTGAGCGTCCAGCTGTTCGCCTGTGTCTGGAAAATCTTCGTTGCGTTTGTATGTAGGTAAGTACTCGTACCTAACCTACTTTTAATTGATAACGGACAATTTATTAGCATCTTATGGGATGGTAGGCGAAAATGTAGGTAAACTTAGATAGGATAACACTATCCTTACATATTATTATGTAATGTAAAATGTTAGTTGCAGACTAACATAGTAGGTATGTAGGCTAACATTTAGTAATATAAATGTTACTCCAACAAGGTCTAAAATCCAAATGTCCGATAAAAATCATTCAATTTGGTCTACTACTACATGTCTAATATATATATTTCTTCAATCTTCTAACTCCATAGAACTACCCAAAATATCTACACATTTGATTACTTATTATACTTGAGGCCCTAGCACATCTTGTACAACAACATTGGCAGCAATTTGTGACCTACTCGCAACTTCTCATCTCTTTTGAATCAATGTAATCGAAAAGGGACGGGTAGCCGCGACAAGGTTCCTGTCATGCACGATATGTGCTAGTGCCGTTGATCATTTGTATTATAATAAAATGAATTTCTTAGGTCAATTCATACTCGTAATTATATTGCCACATTGTTCCTAGCGAATAGAGACCCGCTGCGGTGAATACTAGTATTTTGGGACATTTTAAGTAACTATCTTTGATAACTATTTTATTTACCAGTAAGTAGCTGTACCAAAGAATATAATACTCTAAAGAGTTGTACATACCTAACGGCGACGGATAGGTATTATCCTGAGAGTAAGGGAATAACTTCTTTACTACAGCTGTTGTTATATCTAGTTAAAGTAGGTATTTATATGCCAAACCAACAGTTGGTTTTGCTTCAGAAATATACAATACAATATAAAGTCATTTCCTAATTGGCGCCCTCTAGTTAGAACTTAGACCATTTAGAAAAGCTATTCTTTTAACTGGCGCCATCTAGTTTATTAACGAGTAATGATTGTACGACTGACATTGGGTACTGACAGGAGGTGTAGTAGTGTGCGTTACAGGGTAAAATTACATAATTTTCTAGTTTTTGCATTATTGCGATTTAGAAGAACAGTATTTTGTGCAGATTGCTATCAATTTGAACATTAGATTTTTTGCTTCGTGCGCGTATCTCAAAACATGTTATCTCTGATTCTCGGTTTAGCAGAAAATGACGAAAATATGGTGTTTGTGCAATTGTAGCGCCATCTTTTAGCAGATAAGCGGCAGGGATAGGGTAGAATCCACCTTAAAGTGAATTTTTTGCGATAGTTAGGATTTTATTAATGATAAAATCCTTTTTTTGTGCATTCAAAACATCAAAAAAAAAACTAAAATTTTTTGCAGATTTGACCAAAACTCAGTTAACATTTTTTGATTTTTTTAGTCTCAGGAATATGCTGTTAGAATTTTTCCCTTTCCTCATGGGCAAACAAATACTTAGCGGTTTGTCAATGTAGGAAACGTTTATCAATAAAGGGGTAGTCAACCCCGCCCTTTAACAGTGGATGGTCGGTCACATTGAGCTGCGCCACGTTGTCGTAGGTGTCGAAGAAGGGGTCGTGCGTGAGCACCGGCACGGCGAATACAACTAATGAGCTGCACTTCAATATATCCAAGTGCTCCGTAATTACTTTTAGTCGATCAAATCATCCAATACAAGCCGACTACAAACTAGGGTCAGAGAGCTTAGCTAGAGTGGTAACGGTCAAGGACTTGGGAGTTCTTTTTGATGGTCATTTGACCTTTCATGACCACATAAAGAAATTAGCAGCCGAGTGCTTTAAGAGGCTTGGATTCGTAATCAGGAGTGCACGTGACTTCCAAAACCCAAACATAATTAGGCTTTTGTACACATCACTGGTTCGTAGTAAACTTGAGTCTGCGGCAGTCGTCTGGGACCCTCACGAAACTACTTATGCACTGCTTCTGGAGAAAGTACAAAAAGCATTTTTAAGGTTCTTCTATAAAAAAAATTGTCATAGGTGTCGAAGAAGGGGTCGTGCGTGAGCACCGGCACGGCGAATACCAGCATGTATTATGAACAAGAAGGTTAGAGTCAACCCCGCCCTTTAACAGGACGGTCGGTCACCTTGAGCTGCGCCACGTTGTCGTAGGTGTCGAAGAAGGGGTCGTGCGTGAGAACCGGCACGGCGAATACCAGCATGTATTATGAACAAGAAGGTTAGAGTCAACCCCGCCCTTTAACAGGACGGTCGGTCACCTTGAGCTGCGCCACGTTGTCGTAGGTGTCGAAGAAGGGGTCGTGCGTGAGTAGCGTTGAAAATTTCCAGATTAAATCCCGTTTCTTTCCAAACAGCTCGTTTTTTTCCTGATTTTTTCGAAAAAAACAATGAAATTTTCTACTTAAATTTTCAACTTTAAACCAATGTAAATTAGGTCTAATTTTCACTTATACCAGGAGAACGCGATGTCACTGAGGAAAAGTCAATTGAAACAGATGGCGAGGAGTGACAGTGACAGTGACATTGATTATTTCTGTAAAAACCCGAAAAAAACGGAAAAAAACGAAGTTTTCATACATTCCCGAAAAAAACATGTTGTTTTTTTCCGACATTTTCAACGCTATGCGTGAGCACCGGCACGGCGAATACCAGCATGTATTTATGAACAAGAAGGTTAGAGCAGAGTCAACCCCGCCCTTTAACCAATGATATAATAAGTAAAGATATGTTACACCGGCTCTAAAATTGAAGCGCTCAGATTGCGATAATTCTAACAATCGCTCTTAGTCCTATCCAGGCCACCGAGAGGTGTGTACACACTGCAGAGTTCTCGCAAATCACATGAACTGCACCCTAAAATGTCATTTTATGTTATACAATAGTGAAAACCACAAAATAAAATGCAAAAATGCCCTTAGCATCACACATTATGCGCAATTAAACTTAATTATATATTTTTTCAATTTTATTATTTATTGAAAATAAATAGGACGCCATTTTGACGTTTTTGACTGACTTAGAGAAAAAGACAAACCTATGCTGTTTAAGATCGAGAGTAACAAAGATAAAACAATGTTTATCAATAAAAGAATGCACGCGCGATTGTCAAATGCTAGTTGTCTCTTTTTTATTTATTAAATACGAGTATATGTATTTTGCCATCTCTTTTACGCATTTTGAAGTATGAAGATAGGTGTATGTCAACTGTCAATAAATTGTAGGTGTATGATGTGAAGTATTTATTTCGCTCATTTTGTTAGAGTATAACGTATCTTTACTTATATATCATTGCTTTTAACAGGATGGTCGGTCACCTTGAGCTGCGCCACGTTGTCGTAGGTGTCGAAGAAGGGGTCGTGCGTGAGCACCGGCACGGCGAACACCAGCATGTAGTCCGGCAGAATGTGCGGCAGCTGGGACACCGCTCGTTCCACTGCAATTATGACAAAAACCTCCATTACTTTTTCTCTCTACACGGTGCCTCGCGAGGAACCCACATAATTTTAATGCTGAATTCCTGAGCATATTTAGAGTATTTAATGTTATATAAAATTTCCTGGATTCGGCTTGGTTCCAAAGATAATTAACCTTTTTTCGGAAAAAGTTTTTCGACGCAACTCGTCATAAAACTTCTTTTTGATTACAATGCTGCCACAATGTGTTCTAATCATTGATTTAGAATATATAAGTGGATCCCCAAACAGCTCAAAAAAATGGCCCCAAAAAATGGGCTGCAGAAGCTGCTCTTTTGCTCCGCTATTCAGTTCTGACAGTTGACATTTGGTCACCTATACGGCATCATTATTCCTTAAACATAAAAAGTTTCTACTATTTTGCGGCGTTGTCCGCAAATTTGACACTTATTGCTCACTTCACAAAGTTTTTTATTCTTTGAGTTTTTTTTATTAGTTTATTGTAAGTGAGCGTTATTAGCTTCAACTGAAACATGATAGAAATTACTTTTAGTGCCACTTTTCTTGGTTTTTATGTTTGGCTCTGTGCGTCCATTTATTATTTAATGTCATTGATTGCACCAGATTAAAAAATGTTTTATCATACTTGCGTTCTAAGCGCGCCATTGCTTCGCGGGAGTAATAGAAAAGTGAATCACGGTCGATACTTTTCACTTACGATCAGGTGGAGTGGAGCCACTTTGTTGTGACAACATAAAAAAAAATAAAAAAAGATAAGCGGAATACGAACTCAAGTCATTAAAAGCCCTCCGCCTACGGCGTCGGGTTTCTAACACTCTCGTTAGTTACTGGCGAGAGTGTTAGAGAGGTTAACGATTAGTAATACTATACCGGTATATAAGGACCGTATCGAATTATAAGTAGACAAGCTAAAAGTGACACAACTTTAATATTAAGTAATATTTTGAAATAAAACAAAAAATAAATTAAAATATAACACTTTTTCTAGAACTATGTTCTAAAGAGACTGCCATAAGACCCCTATTTAGCCGTCAATCTTACTTTCTTCTGGATGTCTTTTATTCGATTTTGGACGACAACATTTGCTATATTTCCTGACACCCTGTTCCACTTTTTTTTGAGTCGTCGGCTGATGTTGCAGCTCTGGCATTTTTTGAAGCTGCCGCTTCATAAAAGCCAAGTACCTTTCGGTTGGGGGTACTTCAGGGCACTTGGAGGTATTCATGTCTTTTTCGACTATATCAACCTTGTTTGTTTTATGCCATTCAAGGGTGGCTTTCGAGTAATAGCATGACGCCAAATCAGGCCAAAACAAAGTAGGCATCCTATGCTTTTTAATGAGAGGCAGCAGTCTTATTTTTTAAATACTCTTCTTGGTATACTTCAGCGTTTAAACTACCTGTGGTGAAAAAAAAAATTAAACGCATGCTACGTTGACAAATTGCTTGCCATACGAGTATTATTTACCAATTTTTTCAACACTGATGGCTGTATCTTGTTTAGAGAGAATTTTTCTAGCGGTTATGGTACAATACCAAGGTCCAGGGGTCGTTTATAAATCTAGTTTGCAGTACATTTCCTCGTCTATGATAATACATTGCTTTTTCTTAGTCAGCACATGATCATACAGTTTACTTGTCCGTTTTCTAACTGATACGACTTTTTTTCATCTCTTTTAGGTTGTTTCTGTTTTTTATATGTCTTTAGAATACGTCTCTTTTTAATTTTTTGTATCATAAAAGACGGAGTTTTCGCTTTTTTGGTAGCATTGGACAGAAAGAGTTGGATTTTGTAAAAATATTCGTACTACTTTCTTATGCAACGCTGGGTCCCATGGTCTCTGTTTTCTTCCACTCTTGGGCAGATATTCTAAAGTTAATGTGTTGACGAACTTATTTATCGGTTTGTTTATGCCTGCAGAAGTGAATTTATACTTTTTAACGAGCTTTCTTATTGTTATGCCCTTAATTTTACACCAGTCGTCCAAAATTATTTTCCGTGTCTCTAAGTTAATCAGATCCATTTCATTGATTTTAACGGAATGATATATTGTTTCTGACCTTAAATCATACCCATTAATATGGTTCATAATATACTGAACAGATTTTGTTATATAAAGTTGAGTATACGTATTTATAGGGCCCTAAAGTTGTCTACTTACATTTAGATACGGTCCTTAGGTAACTCCCTGGATGCACAATGTACTATTTTTTCTGTATCATGTTATAGAAAGACAACAAAATAAATAATAATTATACAGAGTGGAACAGAACGACGATCCTTCTAGCAATCGACCGAGTCTACCAACCATTGCGATAAACTTTCGGTGAACATAAGTACTATTTGTTACACTGTACCAGAGAATAAATAGGAGGAGAAATGTTACTGTACGCTAAATCCATTGTTTCGTATAGCACGGCGTTGCCAAACAATCGCTTTAATATGCGCCATTTTTAAGAACGTGTCCGCCGCTAGGGATCATCCATTAATTACGTCACACCAATTTTATGATTTTTTGACTCCTCCCTCCCCCCTTGTCACACTTCGTCACAATTAACTACATCCTCCCCTCTAAGTGTGACGTCACATGTAGATTTTTAGTTTAAGAAGGTAAAAATTACACCACTTTGAAAGTAACTTTTTTTTTATTAGGATTTGCATAAAAGGGTTTGTCAAATTAACGAAGAAAAATTTACTTATTCTTCCTCCGTCCAAGGATTTTGGATTTTCTATTCTTGATGTCCATGTATTTATGTATGTGAGGATTGTGACGTCACAAACATAAAACTCTTCCCTCCCCCCTGTCACGATATGTCACATTTTGTGGACCCCCTCCCTCCCCCTTGAGGTGTGACGTAATTAATGGATCATCCCCTACCCACCTCTATGGTTGGCCACCCACTGACTGAACCGCTTTCAGTACCATCGCCCACACCGCTATACGTCGGTAGATCTTATCATATACCGTATAATCTACCGATACACAGCCAACAGTGTTGCTACTAGTACCTACTTGTAGTGGCGCGATAGAAACACGGAGGGAAATCCCCTCAACTGTACCTCGTTGAAGCATTGACAGCACGATCGGAACAAAACTGAATAAATTGAAAACGGCGGCCGCATTGTAAGGTAAATGAGTGTTAATACCTAACCCTTGGTCCATGTACATGCCCATGGAGTCCTAGTGACACCGGTACTGACCTTTGGTCCCGACGGTGATGTTGCGGATGTACTCGCGACGCCGCACGACGTCGGCCAGCATGTACACGACCAAATTGCATCCATTGCCAAGTGGCCTAACAATTAAAGTACGTGACTACCTCGATGGAGTATTGACAGCACGATCGGATCAAAACTGAATAAATTGAAAACGGCGGCCGCATTGTAAGCTTTAAATAAGTGTTAATAGTTAACCCTTGGTCCATGTACATGCCCATGGAGTCCTAGTGACACCGGTACTGACCTTTGGTCCCGACGGTGATGTTGCGGTACCTCGATGGAGCATTGACAGCACGATCGGATCAAAACTGAATAAATTGAAAACGGCGGCCGCATTGTAAGCTTTAAATGTACATGCCCCTGGAGTCTAGCGGTGGGCTGTCCGGGTGGGGCTAG
>JALPQI010030234.1:0-11501 GCA_025490895.1 Thaumatotibia leucotreta
ACGGACATGACGAATCTATAAGGGTTCCGTTTTGCCATTTTGGCTACGGAACCCTAAAAAATACCTTAATTCTATTCAAATTGAGTCCATTTATTTCTACTCTAAAGTCATATTTCGGTAGCAAATTGATTTCACTTATATTTATACTACAATAACTCACGGATTAACCTTAGACACCCTTTCGATTGCTCGTCACAAACAATTTAAATGTGTCATTATAAAACTTAAACCGTTAACCATGTAGCAGGGTATAATCTAATTGATATTCGAATGTCGAGTACTGGTATTTTAACCTCAATAATAATTTTAAATTAGCAATTTAGTTATCATATGCAACATCAAATACTCGTACTTTGTAGCAGTAGCAAATAATTCTGTTGACCATACTACATAATAAACATGTACCTAATAGGGAGTACCAAAATATTTGGCTACTTCGGTTGCTACAATTATTTGACGCCATTACCAAAACAAATATTCGTTCTATCTAAGAGACATTTGGAGTCAATTTGAATTACGCGTAAAGTTGAACGTTGATAAAATTATTGGAAATACGTAACAATGTAGCTTCAATTTGTATAATAAAGATGAAATAATAGCAAATAAAGACATAAAAAATAATAAATAAGTACCGAAATATTAAAACTCAAAATAAAATGCCATACGCGCCTCTATATTATGTAATTTATCATCGAATGTGGACTTACAGTGTAATGCCTTATAGTATTATAAAAAAAAAATTATGAGGTACGCTGAAATTTATTATTTGTTCACGGAACCCTTCTCCAAATATTGCTATCACCACGCTTGGAGAGTCGGAAGTCCAAACTTCATGCTCCAGCAACGAAGTATATCCTTCACTCCAGTATGTTGTTTTACACTACAGCACTACTTAACCTAATTACATACCTTACGGTCTTTACGATACATTCATCTCGACGCCTCATTCATAGTACAAAATTCATAGTTCAATTGATAATACTCGCTAATTATGCTATTTATGGATTCTGGAACGCGCTAATGATGTATTGAAATTAAATAAGAAACCTATCAGGTCGCAATGACTAATAAATCGAATTATAAATTAATTCAGACCCAGTTTTTGTCGTTGAGTGAAGAATAAGTATGAAATACTTCACACACACACAGCTGCCAAACGACCAATTGTTCCAAATCGACTGAAATGTTGTCACTCATTTGAATTTTTTCAAAGCTATCGACTAAATTTTATTATAAGGATATCTACATAAACAGATTCTCTTACATGTAATTGATTTTCGTATAATTGATGCAGTTGATTTTTTCTATGGTAAGCACATCTCTTACGACATTGTGGGATTATTCGCATTGTAAAAAAGTAACACTAACATCAATTTGTTTAAATTAAACAAATTGATGTTTTCTAATCATGAATTGATTACAGCGCCCTCTATAGCAAATTTAACGCAACGGAGAGTTGTCGAATTTGCGGACGATTGTGGTAGACACACGTCTTTGAGTGGCTTAAGGTTGTAGTACCTTCGAAACATTAAGTACAGATGTTGCTAGTGATTAGTTTCACAATACCATTGACTAAATTCGCTGTGATCGACGGAAGGAAGTCTAGTGTAATTGGAAGCACGTTGGATCGGCAATCCAGAGGAAACGGGTTCGAATCCCGTGACAACCAGAGTCTTTCGCAGTAATTTTTTTCTATGGTAAGCACATCTGTTACGACATTGTGGGATATAATTAAATGAGAACTTTATATATAGAGAAAAGTACAGGAAAGCAATGAACAGATTTGTATTTTACTTCTTAATTATTTGATCCATTAATACAATTTGACATAACTGCCTTAACTTTATGAATAGCACCCACAACGTCGTAACAGATGTGCTCACCATTGAAAAAATCAACTGCGAAAGACTCTGGTTGTCACGGGATTCGAACCCGCTTCCTCTGGATTGCCGATCCCACGTGCTTCCAATTACACCAGACTACCTTCCGTCGATCACAGCGAATTTAGTCAATAAAAGTTTATAAATAGCAGTGCATTTCCGGCTTTCTATTCTCCTAAATTTTTATAAGTTGACTACACCATACTTTAATTAGTAGGTCCTGCCATCGAATCTGGAGGTTCCGATTTCGAACCCTCGCGAGAGCATCTTTTTGTGTATTTATCACAAAAATTTCTTCAGCCTTACTCGTATATTCATCTGTCTATTAAATATATGGTCTCTTAGTACCGACATCGCAAGTCTTAATTGAGCTTACCGAAGCAATAGGTATATATGTAAGAATATCACACAACAGTTTATTTACTCATAGGTATAAATTCTATCCGAAGTCGCACCAAGACGCGAGAGGTAGGAGATACCGTTACTAAACTCAAATGGAACTGGGAAGGACATGTTGCCAGGCAGAGTGACGGCAGGCAGGTGGACTAAAAAGACCTTACAGATACTAATCTGTAAGGCTATTTCAGATTAAAGAGCCCCTGGGCGTCCGTTAGCTCATTGGATAGACGACCATTCGCAAGAGTCTGGGTAGCTGATTTTTGGATTAGATTGGCTTGGACTGGGATGAGTGGCGTACTAGAAAAGAGGCCTTTGCTCAGCACTCTCAACAGATCATGATTTCATTTATATACATCGAGGGTTGGGTGGTCAAACCCGATAAATAGAGCAAATCTGTTTTTAAAATACGAACTAAGTGACATTGACGTTAGGTTGTTATTTCAATTAAAAATATCTCGACTTATCGGGTTTGACCACCCAACCCTCGACATATATATGTTTTTGGTAACATAGCATGTAGTTTGTTTATGCGTTTTAACTATAATAATTAATACGTACTTATCAAGATTTATTTTATCAAGATATTTAGTTACTGCGTAATAACTTACATCTAACTTACAGCTGTGCTATTCAAATTATAACTTTATTTCTTTTTTAACCGACTTCAAAAAGGAGGAGGTTTACAATTCGTCGAAATCTTTTTTTTTATGTATGTTCCCCGATTACTCGAAGACGTGTGGACCGATTTGAAAAATTCTTTTTTTGTTTGAATTGGTATACTTTCTAGTTGGTCCCATTGTCACCGAATCCAGATCTGATGATGGGATCCTGGAGAAATCGAGGGAACTCTTCAAATGTTGTAGCCACACATGACATTTTTCATTTATTTTCGAAGACTAATGAAGTATTTGCGTCTAGTCATGAACGTCTTAAGTTGGTGATCTGATGATGGAAGGTACAACTCCTTAGTAATTAGGAGTTGGAGGATAATTCTTTAAATATAACATATTTCGTGTATTTTGGGAGCTATTCGAGTATTTGCCTTTAGGTGGTCATCCTTGCATGTTGGTGAGCTGATGATGGAAGGTACAACTCCTTAGAGATTAGGAGTTGGGGGATAATTCTTAAATATATCATATTACACGTATTTTCGAAGCTATTCGAGTATTTGCCTTTAGGTGGTCATAGTCTCCTGTTGGTGAGCTGATGATGAAAGGTATAACTCCTTAACGATTAGGAGTTAGAGAATAATTCTTTGAATATAACAACTGTCATACATTTTCGAGATCTATGCAAGTGTTTGCTTAGTAGTTATGACATGTTGGTTAGCGGTTAGTGATTCTTTAAATAGGTATGCTAAGGCTGTTACCTATAATCTTTGAAATGATTCATAGCTTTACCTGCTGATGATACACTGTATAACTCCTTAATAATGGGATAATTCTTTGAATATCGCACAGACGGTTTGTTGTATATTCATATAAGTTAGCCAGTTCAGGTTTTCTGGCCTACTACAGTGCAGTACATTCTAATTACAAGTATTTAGAGCATACTAAATAACGATTTTATATAAATTACACTACTAAAAAGCAAAAAATAAAATATTTTAAAATAAAAATAAAACCGCCTTCAAAAATTCGCCAGAACTAAAAAGTTAAAAATAATTTTCTTTCCTACTTCTTAGGATTTCCTACCCAAACCTTTAAACCTTTTACCCTATTCATTGAAATAAAATATTATGGCTAGGTATCCTACAGATTTATTAGAAGTCGGTGCCAAGCCAAATATGTTCACTTCGCGAGTATTATGTATTTGGTAGAGCTTGGTAACTTACTGTCACTCCGGTTATGCTTTCATGAAAATGACTAAGGCAGACCATTCTGTTGATAAAAGCATAATCGGAGTGACAGTAAGTTACAAAGCTCTGTCTAATATATACCTATGAACGTATTTGGCTTGGCACCGACTTCTAAGAAATCTGTAGGATACCTAGCCATAATATTTTATTTCAATGAATAGGGTAAAAGGTTTAAAGGTTTGGGTAGGAAATCCTAAGAAGTAGGAAAGAAAATTATTTTTAACTTGTTAGTTCTGGCGAATTTTTGAAGGCGGATTTATTTTTATTTTATTATATTTTATTCAACATAATTTTTCGTAACAAGCAAACCTTATTAGTACATAAGGTGATATTTTCAGTTTTTAGACCACCATATTTTCAAGCGTTGCAGCATAATTCCAACATTACGTTTTGCCAACACAAACACCCTTAACTTATCTCTCGTATGTACTGAATTAGTTGTATCACCAAAAGTGCATCCAACGTGATACCTAAATAACCGCACATTTGGACCACGTGAACCATTCATCCCCTTAACAGCGACAGGCGGAAGGTAGCGTAGAGTTATGACGTCACATAACGTGCTAATGACGTCATAACTGCATTGCCCCGGGCGCCGTTGACTTGCCTGCAATGGATGCGATGCAATTTGCTAAGCAGATCCCGTTCACGACTCATTTTAACTGGTTTTACACGAGGGGACTATTAACTAAGCTCTGCTCACAAAATTGCTTTGTATCGTAGCGTGGGCAGTCGTTAGCAAATTCTGAGATTTAGAATCGGGTTATACGTACGTTCTATATCTCAAGTTCTGTCTAGGCCATCGTCATTAGACTCATTAGGCCACAGCATCTGCTTACCATCAAGTAGGCTGTGCTGGCTTATTGCCACTTTGCCACCCCTAACTACCCTATTGTGACATCATCGTGACAAGAATCTAATAGTTATAATAGACTACCTAAGTGCACCTTGACACAAAGAAATAATAAATAAGTATTAAAAACAGAAATAATTGCCATAATTCGTAATGAGCATGAAGTTATGTTCTGTCCATTTTCCACTCAACCAAGCAGACCAATTAGTTTCTTGATTTGAATGAGATTTTTTTGCTATGTATCTCAGCTAATCCAAGTATACCTACTTAAATATTTTATGATTTATTTATTGACTACACACGTGTCATTTATTTTAATGTTACTGAGCATATAAACGCCTCACCTTCGATGATGCATTTATATTAGCCTGTCCAGTATCCTACCGGTTTACATAAAATAACTTCTATTAAATATCAAGACGTTATATCACACGCTTACATATATTTATAATCACCTCTGAGTAGCTTAGCTGCTGGGCGAATGCCATTGCAAGCAATTTTTGGAACCAGTCCATACATAAGCCGGGAATACACATGCCTTTAACTGGCACACTTGCATACCAGCTCCTTGCACGTGCCACCTATTGTCATGTGTATACACTAACTGGCATGCCTGTATCTGGCAAGCAAGTAGATTGCAAGCAATTTGATTTACTAGCATGCAATATGAGGGAGGGGACGCGGGGGGCGGCTAACCCGGCACGTGTGAACAGCCGCGACAGCTACGGGCATGCCAGTAGCCGACTCGTTGTGGCCGCAGGCCCAAATTCTTCCTAACAATTCATCAAATTTCTCTGGGAGCATTCTCAAATGATTTCTGTGACCATCATGATCTTCTTGACGCATTTTTTTTAACAGACAACTACTTGCTCCAAAATCTTCCCTTTTACTAATCTAATCTCTTACCCGAACCCGTCTTCGTTTTTTCTTTTTATCTCTTATTAATTTAGCTACACATGCAATTGCTAATAATAACACAATTTTGTTTAATTCACTTCGATTATCTATGTTGTAGGTACGAAATACTCTCACGAACTGTCCTGTGTATACGCGATGGTAATACTGGCATGCAAGGGCACAGTATGCATGCCAGTGTTACTTGCAAATGTATCCGCAGTGTACCAGTTACTTGTACATGCCAGTAACTTTCATACCAGCTACTTTCCCGATTTACTGGCATGTGTATCCCCAGCTATACAAAACACAGATTGTAGCCTGGAAGAGAATACAGTGAAATAACATGAAAAGGCAATGCACTCGCTAGACCAGTACCGGTTTCCTAGAACCAAAGGAATTATGAACTCTACCCCTGGGTTCCATCCTCAGACATATCGAGATAATATGCAGAGCAAAGCCTGGAGTAGGCACGTAGTAATTATTCGCGAAAGTCACATTATTTAATGTATTCCGTAGAAAAATACAGAAATATAGATTTTGTAATCACTAAACAAACATGTAGGCATTGAGAACAAGCTATAATTAACTGCACGTAAACCAGCAAAATAGTCGCAAACATGTGTTTACACGTGGCAGTAAAACTACGTGTTACAAGAAGTCACGGCATAAAGGGAATAAATTCTAAATTAAAATGTACAGCCATCGAGTTCGCAATATATAAAAAGTTTACAAGCTATACTTTGTATTTATAAAGCGAGAATTAGGGGTTTTATTTAAATCCGGAAGATGATAATTGGAATACACTCTCACATCATCTCGGCTATCTACATACCCCCTTATTCATAAATGTCTGCTAACTTAACAAGCCTTTAAGTATTGTATGTCCCATTTGCTCTTATGGACACATTGTTAAGACCGAAATTAACAAACAATTATTAGCGGCTTGTTAAGTAAGCAGACGTTTATGAATAAGGGGGATAGTATAGATATAGATCTAGAGATATCCACGGCTGGACGTATGCATCTGCTATTAACTATGCGTATGATCACATTAGGAAGTAAATGCCCATAATCGCCACGCTAGGCAAGCGGATTGGTTTTACTATAATAATGCTGCTACCAATTATCAATCTCCTATAAACAAATAGTCAGTGACAAATCCATTAGTCGACTCTTAGGAAACACACGGGAAGATTTGGGGTGCGAAAATTATTACCTGCGACATTACAGCAGACTTATATTCGCTACCTACCCATCAAAGACAAAAAGTGTCATCAGTTTGTACAACAGTACTAATAGAAGCTCGGTCAACAATAGTGCTACTATACGTATTACGTAATATACTCCATTTCAAATACCATGGCCCGATGCCACTGCAAAGTTTTATGTGGCATCGGTCCATGGTATTTGAAATGGAGTATACGTATCGAGTTAACGTAACCGTTATTTGCCGATTCGTAAGGCTACTGTTGAGGTGAATTTGTAAGTTGCGCTTGTCGATACTCGGTGCAATAAACGTCGCGCGTGAAAGGTGTGCGATAAATCAGTTTCAGCAAAACCATTCCAAACGATAGCCGACGACGGGCCAAGCAAAGAAGTAGGTAATGTCCCGATAGTGACTTTCCACGAGAATGTCGGGTACGTGACGAATTCGCGTACATCTAACAAAGTTACGAATACAATTTTTGGTGTATTTCTAGATTTATAACTAGGTATTTGAATTTAAACAGAATTCTCGCACTTTCCATGTATTCCTAAGGTAGCTGTCATAGCCGTCACGTTCCCGACAAAGTCGGGTCTTTTTCATGGAATGCACCTTTTCCTCCTTTCGGTTCGAGGTCAAATTGATACGTGTAGGCATCTGATACTGTGATGATAAAGAATATCAAGAAGGCAGTTTATTTTAAGAGTTTTAGCGATAAAGAGGTCGGAGTTATATTCTTATTTAAATACCTAACTCAATTCATATGTATATGGAACAACTCATATTGTTTTATTTAATATTTTTGCTGTGTTTGTTAAGCAATAAGGTAACTACGTATATAATTTATAAAATGCGGCCCCTTTATAGCATGGTCAAGTGCGCCTAGCCTTATGAGTCTTATGACAAATAGCATGTATAACCCAGAAATTTGACCGGCGAGTGCTAAGCTCTGTATTTTCTTATATTTATAACTTAAATTAAAATAGTACTGTGTTAATTTAAGTTAGTTATATATTATTAATATAAGTTTGAATTGAAGTGTCACTGACCACTATTTGATAAAATATTGATGATGGGCAGCAGCGTCATCATAGTGGACACATTACTGCGATCGCCAATCCGCTTGCCCAGCGTGGCGACTATGGGCATTTACCTCCTAATGCGTTTATACGCATAGTTAATAGGAGAGGCCTACGTCCAGCAGTGGACTATCATAGGCTGACAAAGATGATGAAGTAAATATATAATTAATACCTAATAAGTAAATTGGCCGCAGGGCAGCTTGTGGCGAGCTGTTGGGGAGTAATGACCCCACGGACCCGAGTGCTCCCGAGAGTCGGTCAGGGTCCCCGCCTCCGACGTGTCTCGTCGGTCGGAGTGTAATCCCAAGGGGACCCGTAGGACTCTCAGCTCTGGCTTGCCTTAATTGGCCGTCCAGGAGTCGTCAGAGCTATATGCTATAAGTGTTAATTTGCGTAAGTCACGAGTCGGTGCAGTGGCTGTCAAGCCACTGCGCAGAAAGTGGTGTACACCTCTCTTCACTTCTAAGCCGCCTACACCGGTGTTGCCCCTGAATGTCTCTTGTGACGGCATTTACAAGGGCCCACCGCCTGCCTCGATAACAGAGAGAAATCATTGTTATGGCAGGTGTCAGGACTTTTTTTCTATAGATCCATGTCTTGTCCATCTATCCTTCATCACCATTACGCATCAGTATTTTCCATATAATCTCCAATTGCCTCATCTATATGTCTGCTTGGACCGGTTTACGGATAACTATTGCCTGCCTCTACGTGTTGGATCTGTATCCTCACGCAAGCCTATCAAAAAACTTGGATTTATAGGCCCGTGATGAAAGAGAGACTACAAATAATATTGTTAATATTGGTTAGTATATGCTTTGTATTGAGAAAGCTCTATGCTCTGTAATATCTAAGAAATATTTATTAAAAATGCAAGAATAAAAAAAATACCTACATTGAACCAAACGGAACAGCTACACACAAATTGAGTCGTCAAGAAATCTTCGTAATGCCATTAATTTTCAATCTCCAAACTTACTTAGGCAAACAGGAAAAAGCTTCATTATTTGAAAGAGGACTTCATTAAGTGTCTTATTAAAATCTTAGCAGCTTAATTATACTCATGGTGTCATTCTTCAGTAAGTCGCTATTATAAATGCCTAATTATAGCTGGTATGCGTATTAGTGTTACGTATACAGTGTGTTACCAGGGCCCGGGCTTTTACGAAGATGGGTAATAAGAAGCATTACTAGCAATTGTTTTCAAGTATTAACATTTGACAAATATTTAAATTGACCGTACCTACAATTATTATTTTTTCCTTCGAACGATCAATGTAACGCGTGTACTGCTTAGTTGTCAAACGTTGTGAGTGGCTGCGGTCTGTCATTGTCAAGTGCAAATTAACGATTCATATTGAAGTACATTGATTCGCAATTAACAATTCTTAGAAAGTTAATTACTTTGAAAATTTGCATTTTGGATCGAATAATGTTCACGGTTTGGCTAAAAATCTGCATCGCATTCCTCGGTTTCAATAAAAGCCAGTGTATTAGTAGCACTGCATGATACAGTTTAATTTCCTCATAAATGTTTGCGTCATTGTTTGCACCCGTAAGCGAACACTTTTGGAAATAATAGCTCCGAAAGTTAAACATACTGAGACTAAGCTCAACCGCATAGTAAGTCGCTCAGAAGGTAATAAATTCTTAAAATTCTCAACAAATAATAGGCCCAAAAAACCCAACAAGATAATAATTTGTTTGTGTGAATGTTAGATAATCATAAATAAATAAATATCTTGAAACATCTTACACAAATCGACCTAGTCCCACTATCAAATATTATTTTAGTAATATCGGTTTATCCATTGATATAAAGTTAATTAACAAACGTGATATATTAGTATAAAACACAGACAGAGCTTTTGTAGTAAGTACATGCTTTAAGGACTTAAGTCTTAAAAGTTCCCTAAACATAATCACATTACATGCTGCATTACGGCAAGATAGTAAGCTTTCATGGGGCCAAAGTGACTTTCCGCTACTTATAAAGGTACTTACCTTATAACGCATCGGCGCTTTCATGGCGCAAATTATACTAATTAGATGCTACGCGACGTAAACGCCGACGGTCTATAAGATTTCCTTTATTTGTGGAACGTTACAAATATTTTGACCTACACGTTTGGAGGCCTATAGCTTTAGTCAATATTATAGGCCACTCTATAAAAACCAGTGACCCTCTCGAATTAAAAACAACTAAGCACCAATGGCCGTGTGGTGGAGGCAGTAAGAATAAATTTGTCACCACCCCAACTACTCCTGCGGATGTCGAAGAGTCGACTAAGGGATTGAAGTATCACTGACCATTATTTGATAAAAGATTGATGATGGGCAGCAGCGTCATCATAGTGGACACATTACTGCGATCGCCAATCCGCTTGCCCAGCGTGGCGATTACGGGTATTTACCTCCTAATGCGTTTATACGCATAGTTAATAGGAGAGGCCTACGTCCAGCAGTGGACTATCATAGGCTGATGATGATGATGATGAACCACAAATGGCCGTGTGGTGACGGCAGTAATAATAAATTTGTCACCACCCCCCAACTACTCCTGCGGGTGTCGTAAGAGTTGACTAAGGGATTTAAGTGTCACTGACCATCATTTGATAAAATATTGAAGATGGTCAGCAGTGACACAAAGCTGAGTGGAAGCCTTTTCAGGAATTATTTTTAATATTATTTTCTTAGTTAACAGTCCTGTTTTGTACTAAATGCCTAAATAATTAAACAGCTTTCTATTCTATTCATCATAGTAGACACATTACTGCGATCGCCAATCCGCTTGCACAGCGTGGTGATTATGGGCATTTACCTCTTAATGCGTCTTTACGCATACCTATATAGTTAATAGGAGAGGCCTAGGTCCAGCAGCGGACTATCATAGTAGACTGTTGATGATGAAGCACAAATGAATTGGAATTCGTCGAAAATTTCTCAACCTAAATATTTCAGCCGAATCACAACGCCCGGAATTTGAGAAATTTTGTCAAAAACGCGTTGTACGTCGAAATCCGACTCAATAATGACTCAGTGTTTGCCATGTTTTATGCTAAACGCGAGGATGAAAAGAGCCTGCAAATGTATGCAGATCGCGGCGTGGGAAGGCAACAAGTGGCCGAGGAGTTTCCGAAAGACAAACAAAATCCTGGAGATCTTTTCGGACAGTTAAATTAACCGCAGCTTAATTAAAACGTTAAATGGAGGGAATTCACGAATATGTACGTAATTGCGGGTGTGATTTCGTTGCGTTCACGCATGGGATGCGCTGCCAGTTTGGTAAATGTTATTAGAAGGATTTCAATTTAGCGAGGATGTTGGT
>JALPQI010030235.1:0-12450 GCA_025490895.1 Thaumatotibia leucotreta
CAGTTACTTTGAGGTTTTACCTTTTATCATGAATGTAGGATTAATATGGATTTGACAACGTTATAATAATAGCAAGAACGAAAGGGATGGTCTTATGAAACTTTTTACTAGTGGAAGTGAAAAGGAACGATAATCGTCCGTCCTTATCACTGTGCCACTATTTTTTGTGTATGTGTGCATTAGATGCTAAATGTAAGTGCCAGACAAATGCGTTGAATACGTCACTAAGTGCCTGTGTGGCACTTTCTTCTTAGTAGTAAGTGACTATGTCTATCCCTCTTAGTGGCACACTATGTGCGGCCCCTCGCCTTTTATACATTCCTATTCTATAAATTTTCGCTTATTGTCTTTCTTCTTGATGTTGCTCATGCTCATACATGCTTTTATTTTATAGAGAGAGCATTTCCTTGGTGATATTGTGGGCCCAAAGCAAGAACTTTTACTGTATAGCCTTGTACAGTGCAAAACCAAAAACACACACCACAAAACATTAATTTTATTAATTAAATAGTACTTTACTGGACCTTCCACTGGTACACGTTTTCTTTATTTTTTCCTTGATCACAATCACAACACAACTGCAGTTTACGTTACTATAGTACGCGGCACGAGCATAGAGTTAGCATAAATACAGCTTTGAACAAATGAACAGCTTTCGCGGCAAAATATTACCGGTTGACATTGACACTTGACTGACGAGACAGAACAAGGAAGTGACTGATTTGACACATGGTACAACACAGATAAGAAATAATCGAGTCGATGGAATGACAACGTTCCGTTCCATTATCTTCGTTCAATTACATAGAAATGTAAGTGAAAATACTTGTTGCCAACCTAACACGGGTGGAGTTTGCAGGAGTGTAATCGCTACTTGTCAAAATCAGGAGATTTGACTCAAATCTATAAATAAAACAGTAGATCAGGAGACAGAGCTAAAAATCAGAAGAACTCCTGATAAATCAGGAGAGTTTGCAGCACTGCTGGCACTGCTCTAGTGCTACCTATACCTACTGAAATGAAAACTGTCAGTGTCAATGTCAAATTGATGTACGTTCGGATATCAGGAAGTGTAGCACGTTTGGACAAAACTTTTTTACTATTATGGTCACACATGGCCGTGTGGTGACGGCAGAAAGAGTACATTTGTCACCACCCCAACTCCTCCTGTGGGTGTCGTAAGAGTCAACTAAGGGATTGAAGTGTCACTGACCATACTTGATTAAAGATTAATGATGGGCAGCAGCGTCATCATAGTGGACACATTACTGCGATCGCCAATCCGCTTGCCCAGCGTGGCGATTATGGGCATTTACCTCCTAATGCGTCTATACGCATAGTTAATAGGAGAGGCCTACGTCCAGCAGTGGACTATCATAGGCTGATGATGATGATTTGCCGTTTATCGTACTACTCATCACTTTTGCACTTACACACTTGTTGAAAACTGACGGTAGAAACGACAGATGTTTAAACACGGGACTATCGTAACCCTACAGTCTTCTTACTATTTGTAATTGTGTTGATTTAGATCTTTTTATAAAGTTACATTTTACCATTTCGCTGTTTGCATCACGGTGTTTTCACTTAGTTGAAGTAGTGAATTTGATGTACTCATGACGTCATCGGATATGCTTCCGGGAATCAACGTTAGAGGGCGTTGATATCAATTTCAAGATCTTGTATTATCTGTACAGCCACTCTTTTCTTTTCCGTTACGCGCAGTTAACAAAAGGAAAGGAATGACAAATTATTCGTTTTTCTTCATTACTTGGATATCAAAACATTTTTGTTTCATACATAGAGGAATAAAACATTAATTTAAATATATTTGTATTTTTACTTTTGTCCGTTTTGAACCTTTCATATACTTTTAGACAGATTGAATATATATATACATATTAAAGGAACGGAATGTTTTTGATAGACCCGCCATACCTCAAACTTCACTTTCTGGTTATCTTCGATGCTCGAAAGTGCTTTGAAACGATATTCTAGTGATTTTATTCAACGACTGTGCTTGTTTTGGACTCCGATAATTCTGCTTTATTCTGCTTTTACGTGAATGTACCTGGTGTGCGCAACGGACTTTGGATTGCTATTTGAATTGGATTTTTGCAAAAATGGTGCGAAACAAGGAAATGTGTTGTGTGCCTAATTGTGGTAAAACGCGTGAGTATTCGTATTCAAATTTTCAATTTAAAGTGTGGAGCAATAGTACTTCACCCGTAAACATTAATATTGAACGTTTAAAAGCCAATTTCATGTTCTACATAACTGCACCATTTTGATCACAATATATAAGGTCCTAATTTATTAGATGCAGATATTTTTACAGCTGATAGTACTCGGTCTCTGGAGTATATTAAACCGTGAAACATTATAGCTTTTACGATGTTTTTTTGGAGAAAACGGAAAAACAAATTTGCTACGTAAAAACACCCTGTTTATGTGATTATTAAATGAAAACTCATTGATCAGATTCTAGTACCTCTTTTACGTACCACTCAACTGGAACTGGCCACTTCACGTCGATAAATTAAATACTAAATTGTCAATGTCATGTTATTTTCCGTTGGATTGTGTCGTTTGATGACATGACAGACAGTGTTATTGTGACATGTGATAGATAATGCACATGATGATTTTTTTTAGACAAAATTATAATTATTTTTTTTGTTAGGAAAATTAAATCAAAAAAATTACATGAAAAGATTTCTTAATTTATATTTAAAGTTAATTATCTTAATGTAAAGTATCATGTGTTAAAATATCTGCAACTAATAAATTAGGACCTTATATAACTACTTACCCACTTAAAGTGAAATTATAGTGATTCATTAGAACTGTGCGGTATTTTAAAAAAGGTACATCTTTTAATAGTCTGTACAGACAAAAAAGGCCGGATTATCTACATATGTTTCGTTAACAAGATGCTTTCACATCAGTATTTACAGTCATGGCCAGGATTAGGGTGGTCCAAAAAAACATTTATTTTATTTTCCCATGGGGCACCCCCTTATTTTGTTACATCTGTTAAGTTGATAAATTATACCAAGTTTCATAATTTTATTTAAACTGTAAAGTGGTGCTCAACGCCTTTGATGTTTTTTATTTTATATTGTATGGAATGTGAAAAAATGAAATTTTTGTTTCTTAACTTTTTATTTTAGTTATTGCTTCTAGACTGTTTAAACATAGGATTTTTAAGTAACATAGTAGAAGTTAATTTTTCTTTCTATTTTTTAAGCTTATTTGAATCTTCGCCAAAAAGTTAACCGAATCAATAATTTATTAAAAATAAAAATAAAATGTATTTTTTACCTACTTGACTTTTAAATCCCGTTTTGAACAGTATGAAAGCAATTACTGACATAAAAATCATAAATATAAAATTACAGAATCGACTCCTTAATAAAAGCATTTACTTAATAAAAACAAAGTAAATAAATAAATAAATTGTTAATAAACACAAAATTTCTTACCCACCCTCAACTGTCATGTGTATTTTTGTAACCAAATTAAGTTAATATAAGTATTCAACGAACAAAGTCGAAATTTGTACCAGTCTTAATGTAGGTAATATATTTGTACCTTTGCTTTTCAGGATTAAGTGTGATTCTTCACACTCAACTGAAGTGTCATGTGTATTTTTGTAACCAATTTAAGTTAATATAAGTATTCAACGAACAAAGCCGAAATTAGTACCAGTCTTAATGTAGGTAATATATTTGTTGCTTTGCTTTTCAGGATTAAGTGTGATTCTTCACAAATTTCCCAGCCCAACGGTTGACCGGTTTCGTACTTGGATGTACGCTATTGGTGGTGACGTATTGGCTTTGGATAATCAATATATCCATCGTTACCGAAAAGTGTGCCATGTTCACTTTGAACAAAAATATATTAACCAAAGCGGAAGATTATGTGCAACTGCAATTCCAACACTTAATTTAAAAGGTATGTTACAGTAATATTCATAACTATGTGTGCTCTCAGTAGTCTGTCTGTCTGTCCGTCCGTCCGTCTGTCTGTCCGTCCGTCCGCCCAACCGCCCGCCCGCCCGTCCGTCCAGCCGTCCGTCCGTCCGTCCGTCCGTCTGTCTGTCTGTCTTTTGCTCCGAAATGAACTGCGGGATTTTATTTTATTAAATTATTGACCTGTATGTTCCATCGCGAACACTGTTAAAAGATATTTTATAATCGCTATTGTAATAGTTTTCCTATTTGTATGTATCTTATACGCATGTGTATGACTTTCAGGAATTGCTGCTCAAAATACATCTATGCAAATTTCAAGCCATTTGCAACAACCGCTGCAAAATGAAAATGTATCACGAGCCCCGTTTGCCGACATAACAAACCTGTACAATCCGGCTACTGACAACAACACTTCTCGACCTTCGACTTCAGGTTAGTTTGCTGAAGATGTAGTGACAAAAATTGAGATGGGCATTGGCTTTGGATAATCAATATATCCATCGTTACCGAAGAGTGTGCCATGTTTACTTTGAACAAAAATATATTAACCAAAGCGGAAGATTATGTGCAATTGCAATTCCAACACTTAATTTAAAAGGTATGATACAGTAATATTCATTACTATGTGTGCTCTCAGTAGTCTGTCTGTTCAACTGTCCGTCCGTCCGTCCGTCCGTCCGTCCGTCTGTCCGTCTGTCTGTCTGTCTGTCTGTCCGTCCATCCGTCTGCCCGCCCGTCCGTCCTGCCGTCCGTCCGTCTGTCTGTCTATCTGTCCGTCCGTCCGTCCGTCCGTCTGTCTGTCTGTATTGGCTTTGGGTAATCAATATATCCATCGTTACCGAAAAGTGTGCCATGTTCACTATGAACAAAAATATATTAACCAAAGCGGAATATTATGTGCAATTGCAATTCCAACACATTATTTAAAAGGTATGATACAGTAACATTCATTACTATGTGTGTTCTCAGTAGTCTGTCTGTCCGTCTGTCCGTCCGTCCGTCCTCCGTCGGTCCGTCCGTCCGTCCGTCCGTCCGTCCGTCCGTCTGTCTGTCTGTCTGTCTGTCTGTCTGTCTGTGTGTCTGTCTGTCTGTCTTTTGCTCCGAAATGAACTACGGGGTTTTATTTTATTATATTATTGACCTATATGTTCCATAGCGAACACTGTTAAACGATATTTTATAATCGCTATTGTAATAGTGTTCCTATTTTTATGTATCTTATACGCATGTGTATGACTTTCAGGAATTGCTGCTCAAAATACATCTATGCAAATTTCAAGCCATTTGCAACAACCGCTGCAAAATGAAAATGTATCACGAGCCCCGTTTGCCGACATAACAATCCTGTACAATCCGGCTACTGACAACAACACTTCTCGACCTTCGACTTCAGGTTAGTTTGCTGAAGATGTAGTGACAAAAATTGAGATGGACATTGGCTTTGGATAATCAATATATCCATCGTTACCGAAAAGTTTGCCATGTTCACTTTGAACAAAAATATATTAACCAAAGCGGAAGATTATGTGCAATTGCAATTCCACTTGGTAACTTCCACTATTTTGAATATTTTCCGTAAAACATGTTCACAAAATACATTTCGCGAGAAACCATACCTAATATTTATCAGCAATGCGAAGTGTAGAGGTCAACAAACGGACAATCGTATATACAAAAGCATTTTCGCACAAACTTAAACAGTAATTAGGGTTCCGTAGCCAAAATGGCAAAAACGGAACCCTTATAGATTCGTCATGTCCGTCTGTCCGTCTGTCACAGCGGATTTACTCGGTAACTATAAATGTTACAGTAACGAAATTTGGTGAGAATATGTGTTGTATGAACCGCTACAGGATTATGATACTAAATTGTAAAAAAAACCATTGGGGTGGGGGCCCTCCATACATGTAACTGAGGGATAGAATTTTTTTTTTAGTTTTACATAAGCGTGTGGGGTATTAATAGAAAGGTCTTTGAAAATGATGTGAAGGTTTATACATCACATTTTTATTTAAGCAAATCGTTTTCGAGATATCAGCTCTCAAAATCTGAAAAATGTGTCCCCCCCCCTCTATTTTTTAAACTACGCGATATAAAATTCTGAAAAAAATATATGTTATGCACATTAATAAACTCTATCAACGATTTTTAGTTTGATCAAATTATCTCCTATAGTTTTTGAGGTAGGTTGATTTAACTGTATTTTTTGAATAATAAATTGATAATGGTACGGAACCCTTTGCGCGCGAGTCCGACTCGCACTTGGCCGGTTTTTACATAAGTTCCTAATAGCTTATAAACTCCCTACGATTTATAAGTTTATAAACTTCTCTAGTTTACTGCAATGTATAATAATTTCATTTAAATATTTATTTAAAAATATTCTAAATATTCTAGTATTCTGCATTTATAGAATACCAGAACAAAATAAAGCTAAAATCGACATATTCTTACATAAATTAGAAATGCTACTTCATTTTGTTACAGAAAAGTATAGACGTAAAAAGATCATATGCTGTGGCGATTGGAACATAGACATATTAAAAGAGACCTTACCCAAAAAAGAATTATTAAGTGTTTTGCAGAATTTCAACTTTAACATTCATATAAATACGCCAACACGCTTAAACTCTTGCATAGATTTAATTGCGAGTAATATGGGCAGCGTCGAATCAGAGTTGATATATTTGGGTCTTTCGGACCATGAATCAGCTCAGCTACTTGAAATTAAAGCAAATAAGAAAACTGTTTCGACATGGTTTGAATTCAAAAGAGATTATAGCGATGAAAACATTAGAAAATTTGTTTATTATATCTCAGCTCTGTCATTCAATGATGTTTACAGTTCAAATTCGACTTCGGAAGCATTTAAGAATTTTTATGACAATTTCTGTTTATTTTACAAACTATGCTTTCCTATTGTAAGAATAAAAATTACAAATCGTCCAAGGAAATTAAAATGGCTAACGAAAGGTTTGAGAGTATCCAGCAGAACTAAACGAGAGCTATATCTTAAATATAGAGCAAGTACGGTAAACAGACAGAATCTGAAAGTTAAATTTAAAAAATACAATACTCTATTCAAATCATGTATGTTTAAGGCTCAAAGATTTCTAAATAATAAATACATCAAAGATAATAAAAATAAATGTAAAGCTACTTGGAATACAATTGCCACGACATTACACAACAATTATTCTAAGAATGAAATTGAGATTTTGAATTTACAAAATAAATTAATATGTGATCCGAATGACATTTGTAACTGTTTAAATGAATATTTGATAAATTTGACATGTAATAATCAATTCCAATCATCTAACATAACTGTAAATAATTCTTTATGTAATCAAAATTTATATAATACTCATACAATTTTCTTGAGACCGACGGATGAGAGGGAAGTCAGTAAAATTATTTTATCACTGAATAACAGTAAAGCCTACGGACATGACGAAGTCATAACGTTGGTTTTAAAGTCATGCGTTTCTTATATATGCCGTCCTCTCAGTCATATCATAAACCTTTCCTTTTCAGAAGGAGTCTTTCCCGCGGAGTTAAAAGTATCAATAGTTAAACCTCTATATAAGAAGGGTGATAAGTCTAATCCTAACAACTATAGACCGATAACTTTAATACCGGTTATGTCCAAGATTCTAGAGAAGGCATTTCTGGAGAGACTCAATGATTTTCTAAACAAATACGACATTATAACACCTAAGCAATTTGGCTTTCGTAAGGGGAAATCTACTACACTTGCCTGTTTCAATCTAGTGAAGAGTGTATCGGAGAGTCTAAACCAGAAAACTCATATTATGGCAATTTATATTGATTTAAGTAAAGCTTTTGATTTCATTGACCACTCAATTCTGCTGAATAAATTAGATATGTACGGCGTAAGAGGAAACGCTAATGAATGGATAAAAAGCTATTTACAAGAGAGATTACAATGTACAGAAACAAACAGAGTTGTTAGTAATAATAATAAAAGTTACCATAACGAAAGGTTTAGGTCTGCATTTTTGGTAAAGGGAACTGGAGTCCCTCAAGGTAGTATCCTCGGTCCTTTATTGTTTTTAATCGCAATTAATGACTTCCCTAGTTGTATTTGTCAAGACTGTATTATATTTGCCGATGATACTACCCTAGTAATAAAAGGAGACAATTTAAAACTTCTAGAGGCCAATGTAAACAAAACGTTAGCAGACACTGTTGCTTGGTTCAAAAGAAATAAAGTACAAATCAATATAGATAAGACAAAAGCAATGAAATTTTGTAATTATTATGAAAAGCCATTACTTTTTGACATTAAATATGATAACATCGCAGTAGAGTTAGTGAACAATTGTACATTTTTAGGATTTAATATGGATAAGCATTTAAACTGGAAACTTCAAGTAGACCATATTTGTAAGAAGTTATCAAAGTTTGTATTTGCTCTAAAACGATTGAGACAAACAGTGTCATTAGAAGCGGCCTTGTTGGCGTATCACGGGTACGTATCATCAGTGCTAAGCTATGGATTAGTTCTCTGGGGGAATTCCACAGATATAGAGAGAGTCTTTTTATTACAAAAAAGATGTCTCCGCGCTTTAGAAAATAGTTGGTTTATGGACAGTTGTGAGCCACTATTTAGGAAATTTAAAATATTACCACTCCCGTGTCAATATATAAAGGAAGCCTGTATATTTGTTAAAGAGAACTCTAATTACTTTATAAACCGTTGTGAGACAAGTACGAAGCATACAAGAACACAATACAAAAATCTAGTGTATCGTCCTCCTAGTCGCTGTTACATTTATAAGAAAAACTGCTATAACATGTGTATAACCTTATATAATAATTTACCTAATGAAATTAAATTAGAGGAAAAATCATTTAAAATTAAGCTGACCCAGTGGTTACAAGAAAAATGTTTTTATAGCATTAAGGAATATTTAAGAGTATAGAATTAGGCATTGTAAAAACTGTATTTAATAAGTATCTAGGTGATGCTCCTTGTACTTGCATGTACTATTTGCACACCTGCATGCAGGTTGGATACGATGAACCTATTTTAAATTATAAGATCTTGTAAATGTACCGTATTCATGCAAATAAACTATTTTGATTTGATTTGATTTGATTTGATTTATTTATTTGCAGGTGTCCCTAAACAAAGGCTGAATAAATGTTCTTAAACATCAAGAAAAGTTATCAAATCTCCGAAAATCAGTTCAAATGGTAAGTACCTACTTACTAAGTGTTTTAATATAAATATTTCAATCATAATCTTTCCACTTTTTTAAATTATGTATGAAATTGAAAATATCAATTATAGAAATATACCTAATTCAACTTCTAGGTAGGTACCTACTTACGTATTTTAATACATTTTTTTTATTAAGACTGATGAACTTATTGTGACATTTTACTAGTCTTTCTTTTTGTGCGATCAGATAGCCACTAAAATTTAAAAACTCAATTTTGTTGAAATTTTCACACAGTAAGTATGTAAACTTATTAAAACCATTCCTTCATCTTCTTGATCCCCAAATAATTTCAATAATTTATATAGCACAACATTACTTATCGCCTAAGTATACCCGGGTTTGAATAAATGGTTTTAGTAAGTTTACGTAGTGTATAGGTAAACATATTAATATGAGAACTTGTAAAGATAAAATCTCGTTAGTAATAAGTTAGCAAAACTTGCTTAGAATTTACTCATTTTTATTGAGTAAACATTATACAGGATAGTGAAAGTAAGTAAGTCAGTGAGGGTTTTTTTTTGTATCACACGAGGTTTCGATCCTGGATAAAAAAGCAAATAAAGCAATCGAATGGAATTTCTTTTTCGAACCCGTTTCCAGAACGTTTTAACTAAGTAGGTATGTATTTTTGTATCTAAACGCCAAACTACACGAATTAAAAAACGAAAGAAAGTCTCCTAGGACCATTTTCGAGTAGCAGCTGGAATCTGGTAGCTGCCCTCACTGAACCACTTGCTTTTACCATCCTATAATAACGGAATTATTATTATAATAAGTATTCACATTGTAGAGAATTTGACAGAGCCCTATCAATTGGTATTTCTATATTCTTTATACAGCTTGTATAATTGATTTCAGGTCATAAGACAGCCTACACACCACAATTTTGCTCCGAAGCCAGTAATCTGGCCAAAAATATAAAAAAGCTTACAGAGGCAAAAGATAAATTTGCCTTAAGACTCAAAAAGGCTATGTCCCTGTCCACGAATTCGGCTTTCCAGAAAGCCACCAGCAAGTTTACCACCATGGCATTGCTTTTTATAATGATTCAGTTTAGGGAGATTAATAAAAATAAAATGGGAAGAAGATTTACAAAAAAAGAAAAAATAATGGCGTTATCGATCTACAAACAAGGCCCGAAGGCATACAGATGGCTGAGACACATTTTTGTGCTTCCATCACCTTTGACTTTGTCTCGAATGATATCCGTCGCAGGCTTGAAAGCCGGCATAAATGAAAATATCTTCGAACATTTAAAAAAAAAGGCCAGTATAATGCCAAAACACGACAGACTCTGTATATTAATGTTTGACGAGATGGCAATTAAGCCTCATTTTGAGTATAACTCAAAAAAAGACTTAATTGTTGGCTTCGTTGACAATGGAAACAAGAGGGAGAAAAAAGTCGCAGACCACGCCTTAGTATTTATGATAAGAGGCATCACAAAAAATTACAAACAGCCGATCAGTTACACCTTTTGTTGTGGAGCCACCCCGAAGGAAGAGTTAGCAGAGGCCATAAAAACCCATATAAGAAAATTAAAATCTAGTGGGTTTCAAGTAGTCGCTACTGTTTGTGACCAAGGATCATCAAATATGTGCGCTATAAATTCACTAATTGCCGAAAAGAAAAAAAATAATGAAAAGTCTGAAGGGTATTTGTTTGAAGTTGATGGCGATGAGGTGATACCGCTGTATGACCCTCCTCATTTGATTAAAAACATACAAAACAATTTAATAACAAAAAATCTAACATGTAAAATTGATGATCAAATAAAAACTGCCAAGTGGGAACATATAGTTAAATTGTACGAGGAAAATCCCGCATACAAAGGAATAAGATTAATGCCCAAATTAACCGAACTTCATATAGACCCAAAGAAAATGCCGAAAATGAAGGTGAAAATTGCAACTCAACTACTAAGTAGGTCAGTTGCCGTTAATATGGGATATTTAGCACGTAAGTAAATAAATATTATGTTTTTTTGAAGACTGGTAACAACATGTTGATGTTGTGAACTGCTTCATATGTGCATCTATCCGTGGTGTTCGTCGTCTGAAGGATTAACAGATGTCAATGTACATATTTTTTTTAGCACAGGATATTATTAGCTATGTTTCATGCGCAAAATATCAAGGTTAAACTCGAACTAGTCATAAGACTTCCCTCAATGTTAAAGAGGAAACTTCCCACGTAATTGTTGAGCGTCAATTTTAGTAGCATTTGTAAATGTCGCTTGGTATTATCTCGATAGTCGATACCTCATCCTCACTACAACAATTATCATACTGTTACAGAGAAAGGAATACTGGACCCATCAAGCCAGGAAACCGCCGATATCATTCTATTTTTTGACGAATTATTCGATTCTGTCAACGGAGGTTTTATGAATGAAAAGAAGAGACCTGGGAAAGAATTACTGAGTCCGCTCACACCTAACTCAAGCCACCAAGGAGTTTGGACCCAAAGTAAAAAGGTCCTAAAAACAATGAAGTTTGTAACGTCTGAAGGAAGCAGAACAAGATATGTACCAACCGTGCAAAATTGGCAACGCACTATTCAAAATTTGGAATATTTAAAAACGCAGCTGTTCCAGAAACACGATATTAAATCAATTTGGTTACGTCACTTCAATCAGGATCCTTTGGAAAACTTTTTTGGTTGTGTGAGGAGCCATGGAGCAAGGAGCAACAACCCGACTTGCGTCCAATTCGAGGTTGCCTTTGCAGCGTTATTAATCAATAACATTAACTCGTTACATTCCCCAGGCTACAATTGCGAAAAAGACCAAGGCCGTAGCTTTAAGATGTTAAGTAAGATTTTTTTTGATAAAACAGCAGTTCATCGCGCTCCGGAGAATAATACAAACTATAAACTAAAGTTTGATCATATCATTGACCAAGTCTTAGTTGGAATCGATAATAAAAAGGGTGATGATAAAATTTTGGCTCAAATACAGTATGTAATGGGTTACATATTAAGAAAAACAAAATTTGTATTTAAAAATTGTAACAAATGCCGCGATTGCCTGTACGATCGTAATAAAACCAGCCAATACATCAACTTAAAAGAATATAAAAAAGGAAAATCATATATGTCATATCCTTCCGACCGCTTAGTTGAATGTTTCTCAAATATTCAAGATGTAGTCACAAATGTCTTAAGAACTGACTGTGACATGATAAACATAAAACAATATATGAAAGATGTAGTAGAGATAG
>JALPQI010030238.1:0-10935 GCA_025490895.1 Thaumatotibia leucotreta
TTTTTTTTTAATACCGTTTTGCCAACAAATTAATAATAAATGTGAAAACTATGCGTTCAGCTATCGGTAAATATCAAACGATATGTATTTCATAATATTATATTCAATATGCTAAAATCCAAATTAAATACCACATTTTGCTGTAAAAGGCTTTTTCAATTAAAAGTTCTAAAAATACGACAAATAAAAACAATACGAAAATGAAAGTGTTGACACTATGCATATTTCAGAACGCATACGAATATTTTTTTCTTTTAAAATTTAAACGAATTCGGTCGTGTTTTGTTTTCTTTCACTCTTTATTGTATCTATATTGTTTAATTTGACTACAGCAATAGTTTAAATACTGTAACTACTTAAGTACTAGTTATGTATATACAAGTATGTAAGTTATGTATGTATGTAAGTAAGTTATGTATATGTATAAGTAATATAACAATCAGATCTATTTCAATGAAGGATAAAATTAGTGATATCTTAGTTTAATATACTTAAGTGGCTTTGGGGAGATGCGAAAGTGGGATAATTCCGAAAATCACAGAAAAATCGCCAATAACTACACGAGTCTCATTTAGGAATTATCCTGAATTTTTACGCATTGCCACGCCAAGATAAATATTTGAGGTTATTGTTTTATTATTTGTTGATTTGTTTATTTTTTGGAAGTTGAGGACTTGCAAATAAATACCTTTTAATTTGTTATGTTTGAGTTTTATTTCGCATGTTTCCTCGCTTTGGTGTGGTGAAAAATGTTGTGTTTCACTCGGCAGCAAAGCTTGTTCAACTCTCGTGCCTTAAAACCCTCGTATCGCTCAAATTCTGGAATCTTTCGCTTGCTCGGGTTTCAATATTTGCACGAGAGTTAAACAATCACTTTGCTCCCTAGTAAAACAAATAACTATTCTCTACTCGTCTACTGTAATGTTTCAATTAAGATAACGTAAACGTACACACATTCACAAAATTATGATTCCGGTTCGCTACAACCAAATATCATAGTACCATATTCCTAAAACGTCGAAATCCCAAAACAGATTAGTCTCATAATATACATCCAGTTCGCTACACAACTATAATCAACTCATTATACAACGCTGTAGGCAACTATAATGCATTTGACCAATCGCGTGCCAGCAAAAATGACCTACAGGGTGTAAATTTTATAACTGACAATATTTAAGGAGGTGATTATATAGCTGATACTGAGTCCGAATCAATAAAAAAAGTGTACCTTAATTTTACCCAAAATTTTCCTAAACTTTCACAAATCATGGACACCCTACGCGCGGCGATGCATCTGTAAATAAAATGCTTGCAAAAGCGACGAGTAGCTTGCCGCGAGTCGACCGATAACGCCCCCGCCGCCCCCTAAACACCGCCCCTCTCACTTGCACCCGGGCTAGTTACTTAGAAAAAAGTTGTTTGTTTGCAAATTAGTCGTGCGCTCGCGCCGGTAATGTTCACACGTCATTTTTTTGTGCATTAGCGTGAACCACATCGCGCAATCGCAATGCCCGAATTTTCCAATCGGGAATACACCGACATGGTGAGACTTTATGTTGAGTGTGGTGATAATGTGTTTCTTGTACGAAGGACGTATCGCGTGAGGTTTCCTGACAGGCGAACACCTGTCTCGTGACTTGTACTACCAACAAGATGGTGCACCTCCTCACTTCGCCGTTCAAGTGCGGCAGTACCTCGACCAAAAGTTTGGTGAAAAGTGGATAGGACGGGCTGGACCAATACCCTGGCCACCAAGATCACCTGATCTTACGCCATTAGACTTTTTCTTGTGGGGTGAAGTGAAACGTTTAGTGTACACAAACCGGGAGAACGAAATAAACAATGTTCACGAGTTAGGCGAGTCAATAATCGCGGCTTTCGAAACAGTTCGACAAAACGAATACGTTTTATTACGATTGAAAGACAATTTAAGACGACGCGTGTTGTTGTGCCAAGCCCAACGTGGTGGACACTTTGAACAATTACTTAAGGTAACTTAGATTTAATTTAATTAGGTAGAATAGGCTGATTTTGTTTGACAATCGTTGTACATTTGTTGATTTCAATTTTTTAAATACGCCAAAAATACTTTTTTTAGGAAAATCAATGCAGTACACTTTATTTAATTCTTATTAATAACGTAATAGTCGGTATTTTTGTCGGTCCTAAGTTGAATTCAATTCGGTGTTTAGTTATGGATGTGTCGCCCTATCGAGCCACTCGCCCAGCGCGTGACGTCACCGCTGTGCAGCGGCGGCGCGCGGCGTAGGTATGCGCACGCGTTAAAGATTTTTTGAGACTGAATTAAAGGCGTATAAGTGAAGGTTAATTAAACGAAATACGATTTTTGATGTTTTATTACTTTTTTATATAGCCAGCCAATCATATCCTTAAAATGTTGTCAGTTAAAAAATTTACACCCTGTATAGTCCGTGGGCTAGTCGGTCTGAAATTAGAAAAAGGTATAATTTGGGGGTACCAAGTATCCTTTTTACAGTAGTTAGACATATTCATAAGGATGTTAAAAAAGTATGATAGACATCTCAAAGTGGTAGCTAATAGGCATACGGGCTATTTCAAGATTTCCGTTGTATGACAGGTATGGTTAAAATTAGGAGGTACAAATTTTCCTTTTCACGGCTGTTAGGTAAGCTTATAAAAACGTCAAAAATGCAAGATTGCCATTTATAAGTGGTACCTAACAAAAATAGGGGCCAATCAAAGATGGTGGATCTCAAGTTTTACAAAATCAAGTATATCTCGAGAACTATTAAATATATCTAATTACTCTCTTGAACAAAATTAATGGCATATCTCTGAGCTTCATATTTTGCATATACACCATATTGCTAAAACCAACCAATAATTAATTATGACCAAAGGGTTTAGCAGCCTTACCGAACAAGAGGTGCCTTTCCCCACGGATGAGGTCAATATTTTAGGTGGTATACTAGCAGGACCTAAGAATACTCCATGCTTAATATCAGCTCTAGATCTTCTTTTGTTTCAGAGTTATTCAAGATAATGTAAAATATACAGGGTGTCGTTGAAAGTGGCATATTTCGTAAACTGTTCAAGTTAGATCAACCAAACAAAATTGTGTTTGATAACAATAAAATAAACTACAAAATGCATATTTTTAACCTGCATCTTGTCCTTATTTTTCATAATAAAAAAAGGTTTCTTGTTTTTTTTTCCATATTTTTTTTTATTTCACGCGGAGGTACACCTACAAAAAAAATATGCATTCATAGCCACTAATGTCCACTGTATACACAAATAAAAATATTTCCGTAAATCATCGTGCGTCATGCCAAAAAAAAATTTTTTTCAGAAGTAGTCGTTACTGGCATACAAATAAAGTACCAGTGCAGTGTGAACATAAGTTAGTGTGTAGGTATACAATCTCTCGACACTTACCGCACAAAATATCATTGACGTAAATTGACTTATTAATCAATCAATCAAGCCATTTATTTCCAATAGAAGTTACATTGATTTGTATACATGCATATTTACATAGATTAATTAAATAAATTATTAATAATATTAAAATTATAGCACTGTTTGCAACACTTCAATTAATTAAATTAAATTAAATCATTCCATTCTTTAACATAATTATTTTAGTGACTAAATACTATATTTAATTACTATTGGATGTCCATTTCTGGACGAAGG
Source organism: Thaumatotibia leucotreta (assembly GCA_025490895.1). Lineage (NCBI taxonomy): Eukaryota > Metazoa > Arthropoda > Insecta > Lepidoptera > Tortricidae > Thaumatotibia > Thaumatotibia leucotreta. Next base: position 3,685 of record JALPQI010030238.1, read on the forward strand.
CCTCATTAATACATTTGCTTTATAAAAGAGAGATAAACATTTGACACATAGTATTGTTTTCGACATTTGATTTGTTGCATTTTCTGTTGGAAAATGGAAAAAATTAAGTGTAAGTCTTGTGAAAAAACGTTAAAAAATGTATGTGGAAAGAAAAAATGCATACAAACTTGACAAGAGGCTGATTTATATAGCAAATGCACTAATAAGTCAATTTACGTCAATGATATTTTGTGCGGTAAGTGTCGAGAGATTGTATACCTACACACTAACTTATGTTCACACTGCACTGGTACTTTATTTGTATGCCAGTAACGACTACTTCTGAAAAAAAATTTTTTTTGGCATGACGCACTATGATTTACGGAAATATTTTTATTTATGTATACAGTGGACATCAGTGGCTATGTATGCATATTTTTTTTGTAGGTGTACCTCCGCGTGAAATAAAAAAAAATATGGAAAAAAAAACAAGAAACCTTTTTTTATTATGAAAAATAAGGACAAGATGCAGGTTAAAAATATGAATTTTGTAGTTTATTTTATTGTTATCAAACACAATTTTGTTTGGTTGATCTAACTTGAACAGTTTACGAAATATGCCACTTTCAACGACACCCTGTATATTTTACATTATCTTGAATAACTCTGAAACAAAAGAAGATCTAGAGCTGATATTAAGCATGGAGTATTCTTAGGTCCTGCTAGTACACCACCTAAAATATTGACTTCATCCGTGGGGAAAGGCACCTCTTGTTCGGAAAGGCTGCTAAACCCTTTATGAAAATTTCGTGATTTTTATTTTTTTTGTTTCTTGTTTTTATATAGTAGTCATAACGCTAGAAAAATTAAATATTTTTTTAAAGGTAGTGTATTTAATAAGCTTTAATTTGATGTATATAACTTGTTGGCGGTATTAAAAAAAAGTCCCATAAAAAATATTTAAATGAATTGTAGTCATAATCCACCGTATACTTAGTGATTTAAGAGGCGATTTTTTTATATTTTTCAATCTTGGTTATTTGAAATAAGCACTATTTACGAGTAAGGTATTTACGAGTGGCACTTCCATCGCCTCTTAAATCGCTAAGTATACGATGGATTATGACTACAATTTATTTAAATATTTTTTATGGGTCTTTTTTTTAATACCGCCAACAAGTTATGTACATCAAATTGAAGCTTATTAAATACACTATCTTTAAAAAAATATTTAATTTTTCTAGCGTCATGACTACTATGTAAAAACACGACACAAAAAAAATAAAACCGGCCAAGTGCGAGTCGGACTCGCGCGCAAAGGGTTCCGTACCATTATCAATTTATTATTTAAAAAATACAGTTAAATCAACCTACCTCAAAAACTATAGGAGATAATTGAATCAAACCAAAAATCGTTGATAGAGTTTATTAATGTGCATAACATATATTTTTTTTAGAATTTTATATCGCGTAGTTTAAAAAATAGAGGGGGGGGGCCACATTTTTCAGACTTTGAGAGCTGATATCTCGAAAACGATTTGCTTAAATAAAAATGAGATTTATAAACCTTCATATCATTTTCAAAGACCTTTCTATTAATACCCCACACGCTTATATACAACTAAAATTTTTTTTCTATCCCTCAGTTACATGTATGGAGGGCCCCCACCCCAATGGTTTTTTTTACAATTTAGTATCATAATCCTGTAGCGGTTTATACAACACATATTCTTACCAAATCTCGTTACTGTAGCATTTATAGTTTCCGAGTAAATCTGCTGTGACAGACGGACAGACGGACAGACGGACATGACGAATCTATAAGGGTTCCGTTTTTGCCATTTTGGCTACGGAACCCTAAAAATCACCAAATTTTCATAAATTTGGTCATAATTAATTATTGGTTGGTTTTAGCAATATGGTGTATATACAAAATATGAAGCTTACAGATATGCCTTTAATTTTGTTCAAGAGAGTAATTAGATATATTTAATAGTTCTCGAGATATACTTGATTTTGTAAAACTTGAGATCCACCATCTTTGATTTGCCCCCATTTTTGTTAGGTAGCACTTATAAATGGCAATCTTGCATTTTTGACGTTTTTATAAGCTTACCTAACAGCCGTGAAAAGGAAAATTTGTACCTCCTAATTTTAACCATACCTGTCATACAACGGAAATCTTGAAATAGCACGTATGCCTATTAGCTACCACTTTGAGATGTCTATCATACTTTTTTAACATCCTTATGAATATGTCTAACTACTGTAAAAAGGACACTTGGTACCCCCAAATTATACCGTTTTCTAATTTTAGGCCGACTAGCCCACGGACTACTAGTCTGCCTGCGACCACGGGTGTAACGTCATGCCCGAAACGTCAGGATATAATTAAACGTAAGTTTACGCGATTAAGACCCGTTTGTCTTTAAAATATGAGTGATAATCGTGAAAGTTTAAATCAATATAGCAAAAATGACATCAACGAGCGGTTACCTCAGGATGCTTAGTTTTGGCGTATTTATTTAATTATTTAGATTTTTTTACTTATCTTTATTGACTCGTAGAAAAGGTATTGAACACAAAAGTGTTAGATATAATCAAGCTTTTTAATCTGGTACCTTACTTGGGCTGGGCTTAAGCTTCGTGGCCTAAACACAGACTGAAAAGCTCTATATTATAACACGAGTAGATAAATAGTGCATTACTAATTTACTATAGAGGCCGGAACGAAAGGGGTTGCCGGCCGAAGACATATAGACGGTCTGAGGCGGGCAACCCCATATTTCCGGGCGAGGTATGAAGTGCTTTTCTCAAATATCTTCCAGTCAATGAAATAAACAACAAAAACATCAAAGATGCATGTAAAAAATTACATGCATAGTATTGCATAGTGGCAGAATGTCCTCATGCCTGTGCCACAAATGTATGTAGGAAGGAATTAAAGAAGAGCATATTGGTCTAGGCCACCAAGATTTGTACAAAATTCCATTAACGACCTTTGTATTAATCGCACCTGAAACATCATACTTCGCAGCCTATTATAATTATAAGGAACGTAACTACGTACAATATTTCATTGCATGTTTGAGAAAATGCTATTATAATTTAAAAAAAAAGGCTATACTTTTGGGGCATTATTTATATGTCAATTATACATACATTACATGTATTATATTTCATATTAAGTATTTTATGGTTATAGTTATATAACGATCTTATGTCAAGTTACACATTCCTCAATACAACATTATCTGATAATATACCTGTGGCCTATACCGCAAAACTTTACAAGCTTTACAAATTTGTATAAATTCCCATACAAAAAGTTGCCAATTTTGTAGAATTGTACGCTTGTAAAGTTTAGTGGTATAGGGGCCTGTATACATGAACGGTCGTCTGAACCTACCGGCGACAGACAATTGGAAACAGCAACCGTCGAGTTCAGTATCGCGGGCCTCCTCCCCGACCACTCGCGGGCACTACACTAACGTTGTTCACCGGAATGTTTCCCTTTTAGGTGTCTTTGTATTTTTTTATATTTACTACCATAGCTACAGTGGTTCCAAATCAATATCTCCTACCCGGTATGAATCTTCTGGTGCCTTCGTAAATCTCCCTTTGTAATGCACCTGTACTGACAGAGATTACATTTGTGAGGCTTAACGCCAGTGTGTGTCATCTCATGTGTTTGTAGGTGTGATTTTCGAGTGAACTGTAAGTCACATGTGCTGCATTTAAACGGCTTCTCTCCAGTATGAATCCTCTGGTGGCATCGTAATTGTGAACTAGTAATACACCTGTACTCACAAAGATTACATATGTAAGGCTTAACGCCACCGTGTGTCATCTCATGATATTGTAGAGTTTGTTTCTGTCTGAACTTCAAGTCGCAAGTGCTGCAATTAAACGGCTTCTCCCCAGTATGAATCCTCTGGTGCCTTTGTAACTCTGCCTTTGTAATAAACCTGTACTCACAGATATTACATTTGTAAGGCTTAACGCCAGTGTGTGTCATCTCATGACTTTGCAGATGTGATTTCCGACTAAACTTCAAGTCACATGTGCTGCATTTAAACGGCTTCTCTCCAGTATGAGTCCTCTGGTGAACTTTTAAGTTACTACGCTTAATGCACCTGTACTCGCAAAGATTACATTTGTAAGGCTTATCGCCAGCGTGTGCCATCTCATGTCTTCGTAGGTCTCGTTGCTGACTGAATTTTTTGTTACATGTACTGCATTTAAACGGCTTCTCTCCAGTATGAATCCTCTGGTGATTTCGTAAATTACTACGATCATTGAACCTATGCTCACAAAGATTACATGTGTAAGGCTTAACGCCAGTGTGTGTCATTTCATGTCTTCGTAGGTGTGACTTTTGAGTGAACTTCAAGACACATGTGCTGCATTTAAACGGCTTCTCTCCAGTATGAATCCTCTGGTGAATTTTTAAGCGACTACGCGCAATGCACCTGTACTCGCAGATATTACATTTGTAAGGCTTAATGCCAGTGTGTGTCATCTCATGATTTCGTAGGTTTGATTTATATCTGAACTTCAAATCACATGTGCTGCATTTAAACGGCTTCTCCCCAGTATGAATTCTCCGGTGCTTTCGTAAATATGAACTAGTAATGCACCTGTACTTACAAAGATTACATGTGTAAGGCTTAACGTCAGGGTGCGTCATCTCACGACTTGGTTGTGTATTTACGTTGTGAATGCTCAAATGAGCCAGCAAACTGTTCTTATCACCTGTCGTGTACTCGCACACATCACACATGAAATACGACACACCATGTTCGCTTTTCTCGTGCTCTAGTAAAAGCAATGTAGTGTAGAACGTAGAAGTACAAAAAGCACATGATAACTCTTGGGTTCTGGGCGAGTTATGATAATGTTGTATGTGTTTTCTTAAAATATTTTTGTTAATGAAACGTTCGCCGCAGTGTTCACACGTGTAGGGTTTCTCCCCACCGTGCATGCTCGTGTGTCCCTCATCGCCGCGGAGGCGCTCGAGCCTCACGGAGCAAGTCATCGCGAGCTGTCGCCGGGCGCGAGGACAGACTGCAACAACAATACAAGTCAAACGTGAGACCACGCGAGTGTGAGAGGGACAGAAAATGAGTGACGGTTTCGGCATCTGAAGTTGAGTTGCTGAACTTCACATGTTAATACTGTAATGCTGTGTAAACATTTTAGTTAATATATTTATCGTTAATTCCACTTTGTCCTTTTACAGATAGTTTTGGAATGAATGGTTTGTACGATTTTGGGTGATTATAAAGGAAACGTTTTATTTCTTTATACTAAAAATAAATAAAAAACTGAAATATTTGAAAAATCGTGCCTTCTATCGCCAACACGTCCAGTCACTCGTGGCCCTAATTACAGTGCGTGATCAATAATTGCCGTAGAGTCTGGCGGCGATGGTCCTAGCTGTACTCACGCGACACGCAGTCCTCGCCACTCGTCCCCGACACCTCCGACTCGCCTGCCCGCGCCTCCACTGCAACAAACACCACGGGAATGCTGTTCTACATCACAGTACAGTATTAACATATACAGGGTGATCAATCCAAATGGGTCAGTATGGAGGTTATGGGTACCTGAGTCATACATGGATGCTCTGCAGATCTCATGCCTTAGATTTGGCTTAGTAATAAGCATATCCAAGACTCAAGTGCTTAAACAACCAGCCCGTAATTGCGAAGTAGACACTTCCAATCTAAATATAGCAGGGAAATCCCTAACAGGAGTGTCCTCTTTCAAGTATCTTGGAAGCCAGATCAGAAAGGACAACAAATTAGCCTCAGAGATCCCATCTAGGATTGCTAAGGCTGCTTCCACTTTTGGCCGATTAACGCATCGTGTCTGGGGATCGCATGATCTAAAACTGCAGACAAAGTTGTCAGTGTACAAAGCCATGGTTCTTCCGATCCTCTTGTATGCCTCGGAAACATGGTGTTTGTACAAAGGCGACATTGGCTTGCTAGAAAAATTTCATCTCCGCTGCCTACGTTCCATTCTGCGCATAACATGGCAAGATCGCGTCCCTAACACCGAAGTACTTCGTCGTTGCAAGATGCCAGGCATGGAGGCGCTTCTGATGGGGGGGTCAGCTAAGGTGGTGTGGGCATGTTTGGCGTATGAGTGATTGCAGACTACCAAAAGCCGTTTTCTACTCCCAGCTCTCAGCTGGTAAACGGAAGCAAGGCGGGCAACTCTTACGTTACAAGGATGTGCTTAAGCGCCACCTAACCGCCTGCAGTATTCCACCTGATAAATGGGAGGAGTTTGCTTCTCAGCGGCCAGAATGGCGTTCTCGTGTTAAAAAGAGCGTAAAAAACTTTGAAGACGCTCGGCTCGTGAATCTCGATGCGAAACGTCAAATACGTAAGTCCCGGCCGAAACCCTCCTATAACTATGCTTAGAATAGTTTTGGCCAACTCTACTGCCCCACTTGTGACAGAGTTTTCTTAATGAGTTTCAAAAATAAATTCGGCTTTGCAAGCCACAGCAGAGCCCACGCTCGTAATTAGCCAGGGTCGCCGTTGCCGAGTACGGCATGGATGGCTATATATGGGTACCATAACAGATAGCGAAATTTTGTCTTAGGAACCATGAGATCGATTTTAGTAAAAAGAAAAACTGCATTCATATGCACAAGTGGCCTAATTAAGGTACGAGATCTTTTAGACCCCTTATTATGTTACGATTGTATAATATACTATTATCAACTACTTACATACCTAATAATTTTTACTATTGAACTTGGGTTCAAACACAGAAATAATGAAAGATATAATTTTCAAGATTAATTAAAGTAACTCTTAAAGACGACCTATCGGATTGCCACTACACATTGAGGGCGAACCGAATCCGCGAGTAATTAAGACACGGGTACACGGGTAAGCGCATTTCACATAAAATAAAATAAAGTACATTTGTGTTGAAGTAGGTCCGCAGGTGCAGTAGCGAGGCTCCCCCGGACAGACGGCTCGTGAGGGAGGCGCTCCAGCAGCACCGAGCAGGGCTCTCGGCGCGAGGGACTCCTGCGGGGCCGCGGCCGGGGCAGCGGCCGGCCAACCTACATGTTATAACAGTTTGTACATTTGGACAACAGGATATTTGTCTGGAAGACAAACATTCATCAAATGATAGACATTACAGAAAGTAATATTTGAAAGAATTGCGAGTCCTCTTTTTAATTTCAATAAAATCATTGTATGCAAGTGGACTATCAAGTCGGTAAGCAAGCATACATATTAT
>JALPQI010030239.1:0-10742 GCA_025490895.1 Thaumatotibia leucotreta
ATATCACTTACAATAGAAATTTAAAAACAATTTCCGACGAAAAATGTCCTCAAGTACACATACAACACAAAAAAATTAATAAAATCCAACGTAAATAGTAGTATGTTAAACTTAAGACAAAACACCGATCTTCAACTCCGACGTAAGTTGTGGTAAGTGATAACATACTTCAGTATTCACCGGTATTATTAAAAAATTGTCAGCATCCATACTAATGAATTCACAATGGATTTCTGAGTGAACTCGAACAGATTACTAACTTTGCTTAGTGGTTTTAAATCATTTTTTATTTCTGATCCGTCTTTTATTTCATCTCAGACTACATTTTGTTTAACTACAACGGCCGTTTCGAAAATTAATTTTGGTCTCGCAGTTACTTTGAGTTTGTTTCCGATGTAGTGTCTTACTTTATCGAATAAAATGTATCGTATAACCATTTTTGTTTCATCTAGTTGTTAGTTTTTGGTAAAAAAATATCGCTCTTGAAAAACCTCTGCCCCACCGCGTATAAGATCGTAACTAGCACTTACGCTGCGCGAGCGCGGGTGGCCGTCCCGTATTAACTATCGTAAGTACACTTACTACAGTATACGACGGTGCTTTTTTAAGTTACGATAGTTTTCGGGTGTCAATAACCTATTTGTAATAGGTTTTTTTAATTTTTTCTTCGTGGAACGGAAACATTGCTGAAAGATATAATGTTTTATGAAATAAAAAGAAAAACCCAAATTTCAAGTTACGACAACTTACGTAGGGGCCGTCGATTTGTGTGTGCCTCGAACGTACCGTTTAAAGGCGCCCGTAAAGAGATTGCTTTATTTTATTACGTTTGCAGCTGCTATCGGTACCATTAAAATTAAGCGCTATTGCAACTGAAATACATTCATGATTTATCTTTAGTCATCATCATCATCATATCAGCCGAAAGACGTCCACTGCTGAACATAGGCCTCCCCCAAAGATTGCCACAATGACCGGTTTTGCGCCACCCGCATCCAGCGGACTCCTGCGACCTTCACCAGGTCATCAGTTCACCTTGTGGGGGGCCTACCCACGCTACGCCTTCCGGTACGTGGCCGCCACTCAAGAACCTTCCCGCCCCAACGGCCATCGGTTCTACGTGCCAATGTGCCCCGCCCACTGCCACTTCAGTTTAGCGATTCGGAGAGCTATTTCGGTTACTTTGGTTCTGCTGCGGATGGTCTCATTTTTAATCCGATCACGCAGAGAGACTCCTATCTTTAGTAAACTCTTCCCACGGGTGTCGTAATAGTCGACTAAGGGATTGAAATGTCACTGACCGTTTATTTATCGAAGAGTGATGATGGGCAGCACCGTCATCTAAGTGGACACACTACTGCGATCGCCAACCCTTGTCTAGCGAGGCGACACAAATTATATTTTTGATATAAGGCACTGGTCTCACCGCGAGCTACTAAGCTATGGACTATCGGCTATAAACACGAACAAAAGATACGCACTCCCATGTAAATAAAAGAGACACGACGATACTCGCCCGGCGGTGATAGCAGAGCTGATAGCTGGGCGTGTATCGCCGTGTCTCTTTTATTTACACGAGAGCGCGTATCTTTTGTTCGAGTTTATAGCCTAGTTCATAGCTTAGTAGCTCGTGGTGAGACCAGTGCCTATGTCTTTATTGCTGATTCTACTCTCTTTGGTCATATCATCGTCGTCATCAATTCAGCCATTTATCGCCCACTGATGAGCATAGGCCTCTCTTCTAGTACGCCTCTCATCCCGGTCCTAACCTAACCTAACCCAGAAGTGTCCCACAATCTAGCGAATATCCGTCTTACCGGCGAAACTTGGGTTACTTGTTCAATAGGGAACCCTAAAAACATAATAAAAATTACATTCTTAAAGGTAAAGGTAACACAAAAGACGGTCTAATCGCTGAAGAGCGATCCCTTACAGAATTCCAGACAATTTAACACCAATAATGTAGTAGGTACCTAGGTACTTAGATTATTTAAGTAAAAAGAAATTGGCAACTACATAATGGAATTGAATTAAAAACAATCGACTCCCGTACTTTTATTTGTCATTTACAGGGTCGTGAACACACCCTTAAGCCCTTACCTTACAGATGTCAAGATAAGTCTATATTGTCTATTCCCTATAAACGCATTCGGTCATACACGCAGTGCTTTTTGGATTTTAGGACACTTCGTGTATACAAGACGTAATGAAATACATAGCTGCTAACCTAATTTTAAATGTCATTTCTGATGAATAGATCTAGATTTCTCCCACCCGAACTTGATTATTAATAAAATTGTGTTTGACTAAGAATATTTCTTAAATTTACAATTTTAATTGAGAATAAGTGAGTGGTCGTAGAAAAAGTATTGTATTTAACATTGTTTAACTGAGTCAAAAAATGCTCGTGGCGTCTTTAATAACAATTTGAGGCGAAGCCGAAAATTGTCACTCACGCCACTCACCTTTTTTGACCTCTCTTAAGCAATGGCTGCATAAAATACTATCAATACAAATTGATAAGACTGAAAGGAAAAAAGATACTTAATCAATTTGCTAAGTTAGGAGACGTTTATGAATAATGGGGTAAGGGTGGGAGTTAAAATGTAAATAAAGCAATTATTTTAAAATAAAATCTTGAAATAAAATGAATGAAACAGTGCCTGGAATGAATAATGCACTTCAATAAACAGCCACTAGTGCCGGAACACGAGGAAACCATTCCGATCGCTATTGGAGAAAAAGCGAATCAAAGTCTCTCGTAAAGTATGAATATGTATACCGGGTGTTACACCACCGACTGAAAATCTTGAACGGGGTGATTAGTAGTATACTGAACAACTTTTACTATCGGGCCAATTACGAAATCTAAAAAAAATTGTCTTTTTCAAATATTGTGACTGATCGATAACGACATTTTGTATGAAAAAGCTAAATTTTTTTTGGAGATTTCGGGGTTAGTTCCATAGTAAACGTTTTTCAGTATAATCTACCAAATCACCCCGTTCAAAGTTTTCAGTGGGTGGTGTAACACCCTATACAATTATACAGGTAGGCGTACCGAGAACTTTAAATTTTGCGAATTTCATCCGTCTCTGTCACAGTAATGATACCTTTGTTGGAGTGATAGAGACAAAAGCTCGAAATTCACAAATTTCGAAGTTCGCGGCAGGTCTTCAGATACATTAGCGAGATTTTCGAAAACGGACTAATTTTGAAACACACAATTATTGATTGTGCTGAGTAATGTTTGTCGTCGTGTTCTTTTCACAAGATCATATAGGAAATAGCCTCTTTTTGTGTAGTTTGATATACTGTCGCAAACATCATCATCATCATTTCAGCCATCTATTCCCCACTGCTGCGCATAGGCCTCTCTTCTAATACGCCACTCACCCCGGTCCTGAGTCAATCTAACCCAGAAGTGTCCCGCAATCTTGCAAATGTCGTCTACCCAACGAGCTAATGACTAAAATCATTTATATAGTTTCGTTCGAGAGCAAATGACCAAAAACATTTATACCGTTACTAGCGACCCGCCCCGGCTGCGCATGGGTAACATACCTACATAAAAACCTTCCTATTGAATTACTCTACCTATTAAAAAAAATCTCATCAAAATCCGTTGCGTAGTTTTAAAGATTTAAGCGTACAAAGGGACATTGGGACAGAAAAAGTGACTTTATTTTATACTACGTACTACGTAGTGATAGTGACTAGCGATAAGGGCCACGAATGATCTGTTAACTCTGCTGGCGGTTGTAACATACATAACACGAAGAAATAAAGAATGGGTATATTTATTTTATTTCCAATCTCCTATTTACTTGCTGCTCACTTTACAATTCATATTCAAGTACTTACCAAATTGTCACAAAACAATAAAAACAAAACCTTAAATTAAAAGTTTTTTTCTGTAGGTTTAGTTAAGCAGCATATTTTGTAATACATTATAAATTAAACAGTTTTTTTACATGTCCTGAAAATAGGCCCAGCGTCCTATTTTCAGGACAACACATTTTATCCATAAAGACCCATGATGTCATAATATTCAAAGAATTTTCAATTTTATTTAGTAGGTCCCAAAACAAAAAATAAAATGTCCTATTTTAGAACACTGGGTTGTTATTTCACTTGTCCTAAAAATATAATGGGCCTTAAGGTTAAATCAATATTAAATCGAGTCCTTGTCGTGTTCAGAAGGCGATTGGAACGTTGGCTGAAACGCACTAACGCTAATTGACTCGTACCTGTTCACTTTAACGGTCACTGCTTCGTCTCTTTTGCTATATCTACCTATATTTTTAAACACAAGATTAGAGAAGTGATTCTTAATCAGAAAAAAATCCAAATTTATAAAGCTCAGTTTATTCGGTTATTAAGGGCTTTCAACAGACGAAAATTTGTATGAATGTAGATTGAAATAATTGTATTATCAACTGAGATCCGATTGGCAACAAAATGACAATAAGAATTGAAATAGGTTCACTAGTACAGTCTTTTGCTATTAATACTGCCATTTTTGCCAATATTGTGACATAATTTTTATTTTATGTATAAAATCAGGGTCTCGACAGAAATAGCAAAACACTAAATACCGTGTTAAAAAATCGACAAAAATATAATATTTATCTTACGGACACAAATCCACGAAAAGTACATAAAGATAAGTTGCCTTTTACAATCATGTTGAAACCCCGTTAACTAGTTTTCGGTCGAGATCGCGCCATCTAGTGGCGTACTAAGTAAGCTCTGAGATGTAGAACTACGTAGTACGTAATACTAGTTTACGTCAGAAAACTTGCACTTTTTAGCCAGAAAGTTGTTTACTAGATAAGACAACTAAGAATGAATAGGCCAAGTTACCATCGCCATCAGATATATCGTAGCGTTTGGAGCGTTCAAAAATATCTGAACACGCCTTTATTGCCTTAAATGGTTCCTTAAATAATAAATCACTCTGTATTTATTACTCTTAGACTTGCGAGATGCTCACAGATAATTATCAATTTGAGACATTCTGAATAGAAACCTTGCCGTGGAACGCCACCTGGGTGCTTAGACAAGTTGCCAATCGCTAGCGCTTAATCGTCAATCGTAAATGAAATGCAGCTAACTGTCTTTTTCGCACTAATATGAAAGAGTGACAGAGAGGGAAAACTTCGATACGCTACAAAACGTTAGCGATTGGCAACTTAGCTAAGCTGGAACGCACCCTTTAACAGTAATGACTCGTAGTTGTTCACTTTAACGGTTATCGCCCGTCTCCATTGCTAGGTAATGAGAGGTGCCAATGGAAATTTCATTTGGTTACTGTGGGCTGTATTCCTGTTCGACTGAAAGATTTTTTAGAGATTTATACCTTGATGTATAACTTGAAATGTAGAGTATTATTACAAACTTTACTCCACTGCTGGAGTGCGATTTTTGAATTTCACCGATGATATTGAGATCATTGGTGACTAAAATTATCAACTTCGATTTGAATTCACTGTTTTCCAAATGCTGTATTTGTGATTCTCGCACGTTCTTTACCAACATCCAGAAATTGTACAATGTTAGTCATAGACGATTATCCTGTTACATTCCTTTTTGCGCAGGTGTAGTAGTGTTGCCCCCCTGTAGTGTAGTACCTATAACTCATATTAGGTTCTGTCAAAGTAGTCGAACATAAAACCGAGTGTCAATGTCATTTGAAAAGAAAACTAAAATTTTAAAAGATGGCAGATCTCACTAAGTGAACTGTCAAAAATAGTCACACGGTGATTTCAAATCGATATCGTAGGTATGACAATTCTTGTCATTGATGATATTTCAAAAATACGAACTTAAGCGAAATCACTTGTTTTTGGTGAGAATAAGTCACTAGTGAAATTCAAAAATCGCACCCTTGGCCTGGACGTAGACCTCTCCTACCAGACACGCGTACAGACGCATTAGGAGGCAATTGCCCATAATTGCCACACTGGGCAAGCGCGTTGGCAATCGCAGTTAGTGTCCACTATGATGACGCTGCTGCCCATCATCATCTTCTATCAAAGAATGGTCAGTGACACTTCAATCCCTCAGTCGACTCTTACGACACCACGGGATGAGTTGGGATGGTGATAAATGTATTCTTACTGCCGTATTACAAAATACTTTTCAGGTAAATCTTCGATTTATGAAATGTTTAAAAATGTGTGCAATATTTAGATTTACCACTTTAATAAAAATAATTCAATACCTGGCTTGAACCGAACGAACCCATGCTAGAAAATAAGTCCTCATGCTCATCAATAAGTTTTTATATCGTCAAACCAAAATACAGATGCATAACGCCTAATATTAATTTCCACCAAACTTTTTTTAGGTCGTACAGTACTCTAAATTATAAAACACCCGCTTTACAAAACACAATGGTTGTGATATTAAAAGAAAAACGCCAAGTGCCTATAAAATGCCCGTCGCGGAGTAGTGAGCATGTTTACTCCGCCACAATAGTGCCCCGAGGCTGCGATAAGCTCACGAGTTCGCTCACTACCGTTACTCGCGGGCTAACGCGCGACTTAAAATGTCTTTAAAATGGCTTGATAACACTAGCCATACTATGATTTTGCAAGTATCGGTAGCGTTAGGTTTTTCTCGATACGTAAAGCCGGCCATCGCCTCGCTCCAATATGTATGTGTCCAATATGTATAGTATGTGTATGTGCGAGCGCTATAGAATGCATTACGTCTTCTTCTTCTACCCAGCGTTATCCCGGCCTTTGCCAGGGTTCGCTTTCCTGCTACATTTCCTCCACTTTGCGCGATCCTGGGCATCTTCTACTGTAAGCCCATTCACACTCATGTCAGCCTTCACGACATCTAGCCATCGCTTCCTTGGTCTGCCGCAGGGTCGGAGGCCGTCAAGGGCTAGGGATAGAATGCATTACGTATTGAGAAAAATCGAACGTATCCTATACCTTTAAATTCATGGTACGGGTACTGGTATCTTCTAGTATGACATAAGAGTTGTAATGGATAGTGACAGTGAGGCAACTGTTTTACTTTGTAAGTATGTATAAGCGTATGTGGTGACGGAAACGCTTAAATTTTGCATAGGTGGCACATTTTATTCAATAACGCAATACGTGGTGACGGCAGTAAGAATACAATTGTCACCACCCCAACTCCTCCTGCGGGTGTCGTAGAAGTCGACTAAGGGATTGAAGTGTCACTAACCATTATTTGATAAAAGATTGATTATTACTGCGATCGCCAATCCGCTTGCCCAGCGATTATGGGCATTTACCTCCTAATGCGTCTATACGCATAGTTATAGGCTGATGATGATGATGATGAACGCAATAAATCTATTGCAGATAAGAGCAATCAAGGGAAATAACTTATAATTCGGATTTCATTCCCGCGTTGTCCGCCGATGGATTTATTTTTAAATATATATAATAGTTGTACTGTTTATCGGTACCTATCTTTCAATCGTTTTTTGAAGTGCTTTGAGAAGCAGCTGTTTTGGCACATTACTCATCTAGAACTTAAGTATATGAAGGGTCCATGGAAAGAACGTGTCTAATCAATTCAAATTACAGAAGGAAAAACCACCTTACTTTTAACAGAATAAGGTGTGAATTAGCCCTGATTTTTTAAGCACTGGACATGTTTTTTCCGTGGACCCTTCATATGGCATGTGGGTGCAAGAATAAATAAAATAAATAAGTATTCGGTGACAATCTTACACAGATAAATCTAGCCCAATTTAAGGAACGATTGTAATACTTATTACGAGTGCTAACTACTAATACAATTTGAGTTTTTTTACTTACACCAAGGATACAGATATAAACCTGTTTTTATGCTGCAATGCTTTACCGAGATGAACCAGGGATTGTCAACCTGTTTTTCATAGATGAATACCGGAATGTATTCGATTTCTATTTCTTCCGAAATAACCACGTTGTGACCTAATAATTTAGTAGGTTTTTTAAATACCGGTAGCCATCACTTATTTGAACCCGGGACAGCCAAGTTCACAGTCTAAATAAAGACTAGGTATAGTCCATTTCAAATACGAAAGCCCACTCGAAACTTTTGTCATTGAATTGGTCCACTACAAATTGGCACTATAGGTACTATAGTATTTAAATTGATTCATTTCAGTTACTGGCGTCGCAATACTTGCAATGGATCGTAAAACTCTTAAGAGATGGTTTATATTCATTTTAACAATAGCATTTTATTCCACCATGGAGAACGTTTATGTGCGCGAGCAGTGAATAAATAGTTATTTATGTGGCTGGCGCATAATAAGAGGCATTAAACATGAGTGTGGTTTTATGAAAACGTTCGTAGGCGAGTTCCATAATCAGATCACACGAGTATTTAATGGTTAATTATGTACAGTCACATACATAACTTTATCTACCTCCATATCATAAACTTAGAATACCAATTTACCTTTATTTACAAAGATATCCACTAAGTAAAATACCTCTAAATATAACTATTCAAATCAGTTGAAATTACTAAATTTGTCTAAAAAATACTACAATAAATATTTATTGAAAAAAAAAAGTTGACTGTATAACATTAATGTATTAACACCGATACTTTAATGTTAACATTATGATACAGGAACAGGCACCGGTTTCTTAATATAGGTCATTACATTACCGCTTCAGAATACATAAAAGGGAAATTATGATATGGATGTATATAAACATTTGTTAAATTGCTATGACTGTCCGAAGTAATCTCCGTGTGACTTTATCTCTCTCTCTCTCTCTCTCTCTAACACTCTCTCTCTCTCTCTCTCTCTCTCTCTCTCTCTCTAACTCTCTCTCTCTCTCTCTCTCTCTTTCTCTGCCCCTGGACCCAGCTCATTAGTTGGGCTCGGGCGTTCTTATGGCTCGGCGCCACGACGGTCTGTCCCGGGTTGTCGTGGTTGGTGACAGTTGCCTGAGGTCTCTTTTATATGGAAAAAAAGACAAATATTATAATGAGACAAAAACATCATAATCCAACGCTTAAACATGCTTTAACTCGCGGTTTTTTAATTACTACCCGCGACAAGTTTCCCAGTTCTCCATTAAGGTTATATTCCAAATAATGTGTTAATAGTTAAGGCCTTAATTAAAATAAAAACCACGATCGTGCTACGAAAATTAGCCATACAAACTATATATGGTAATGTCCGTCTTACAACTTTTGGCAGTAGAAAAAGCTGCAAATAAGAAATGTAGATGCGCATTGTTGATCGCTCGTAGAAAAATAGAAATTCTCGACTTTTTGCCGAAAATTGTAACACAAAAATTATTACGTTAAATTTTTTTCATTTAAAGCATAAATTTTTTTGTACAGTTGGTGCCTCTTTTAGGCTCTAGTGCGAGAAGCTGGGTCATTTTACGTCAGGTCCAAAACTTCGGAGGGCCATCTGTACTAAAAAACGCCGTACGAGGCTCATGCAAAACGGAAATTCATAACTCGTGTCAATTTAAAACATCGTTTCGAATTTCATGTTTTCGCACTTGTGTTGTAATGTACTATTTTGCAACTGACCCATTATCAAACACCGAGTCCGCCATTACGGAACAACTGCGCGACTTATTGGCTACTAAGAGTTTCATTATACGGAGATCCGGGTCGAAATATGTCGAGCTAACATTCAACGTAAATTACATGATAACCTTACAAAATGTTCTTAATACCCATGCTTAAATCTTTTATGAAGCGAACCGAAGCTATATAAAGGCAGTATTGGGCTACATAAATACCACAAGGATGCACTCAGACCATCCACCTGCAGGCATTTAAACACCCTTTTAGCACTCTTGCCGTAAAAGTGACGCAGAAAATGTCATCTCGGAATACTTCGAGCGGGAAAAAATATTTCATACCGTCAGAGAGTGGCTTTTACCGCTGCACCGATTTCCATTCAAGATTAGGAGGAAATTAAAAGTGTGTTTTAATTGTTCAACGCTTAACGACGTAGACTATTTTAGATTTGTGGGTGAATATCTGAGCGTTTCAACCGCCTTATTTTGGTGGCATAATGTTTGTCGATTCTATTCGTTAGGTACTATGTGTTACTTTGTCATTTGAAGGAGGCACGGTAGGTACCATATACAAATGACGAAGTATAACATTGAGACGTTTAGAAACTTTGTCAAAAATTATACCACCAAAATTAGGCGGTTGAAACGTTCAGATGTTTACCCTTGACATGATAGATTTTAATGGTGTCATACGAAGTATCGCGTAGCGTGATTTCAGTTAATTTCGTGGTTTAGAAAATCATACATTCGACGGTAATGACGATTCGGTTGAAATTGTGAAAAAACAATACCGATAAATTTTCTCGTGGTTTCGAAATTAATATAAGATTTAGATTATAAATATTGATGTCATATACCAAAGAAAAAACGACCAAGATCACCAACGTCCAAGGTGGGGATCGAACCCACATGCTCAGCTTTCGCGGCTGATGCCTGCACCCCTCGGCCACTCCGTCTTAAATATTTAGTTAATAAATAATTTGATTTGTGTTTTCACAATACGTTTAATATGAGATTTTTTTTTTATTTGTGAGTAGTTTCCTCATTCAGACTAAATTTTTATGAGTATTACACAAGTCGAGTCGACATGTGCGTATGCAATTATGCATGTCATGAAATGATGACGTATATTACGGAACGCGCATTTTTCGAAAAAGAAAACGTGAGTACCTCGCGTGAAATATAATTGTGTGTCGTTTCCTTTGT
>JALPQI010030242.1:0-10293 GCA_025490895.1 Thaumatotibia leucotreta
ATGAAACCTCATAAATATAGTGAAAAAATATCATACACCCGTGGGCCCTAACTTCAACGATATGCTTTAAAACCACCCAACCAAACGCAGGCTGCGCCACGAGCTCGGGCGCCAAGCGTACTCTTGTTGTTCACGACGAGCTGCAGAGCGCGACCCAGCAGCCGCCTTCAAGGCTGTTATGGAATCCGATTTGCGGAATGCGAACCTTTTTCTTCAGTTTGCGCCATATCTTTAAACAGTATGAATAATTGATTAATACCATGCTTTATTGACAACTCCGCAAAAATAACCTGCAGATCGAATAAATAATCGTAGTATGATTTTTACTATACATAATACTATCAGACGCGATGTATGTAACTTAAGGTGTTACTTTTCTTGACCATACTTGACCTTAATAATTAAGTTGGTTTGTGGAGGATATCCGATATATCAACTACTTTTAGGTCATAGGTATATTGTTTTGGAACCTGGAGGATGGATTAACCCATCGAAGCCCAGGCATTTGAAGTGCTTATTTACTTCCGTCATCATATGGTGACGCTGGTGCTCGAAGGGTTAAGGAGGCGAGTATCGGGTACGAAAACGAAACCCTCATATTTCCATTATAAACTTAAAATTATTTGTACAAGCTTTCATCGAAATACCTGCTAGTAATTCGAAGACCCGATATATTTATTTTTTGGAGTTTGACCCAATATACGTATAGGTACTTCATATTTTCCGAATTCACATTCTCCCTCTGGAAACTATGGGTTTAGTTTAACGACATCTTGCTTTGTATTATTATTGGGCTCCGATGACTGAAATATAATTCATAACATACATTTTTATTAAAGAACTATGAACATGAATTTCAAAAAATATACGGTTTAAATGTAAATAATCGTAACTAACATCCACAGTACCTAAGTAACGTATAAAGAGTATAAAAGGCTATAATTAACTTAAATTTTACGTTCATGAACCATTTAAAATATCGCCACCAAACACAATCTACAAATGTCATGCGACAGATTATTATTATGACACTTTGACTTTTTCATATTAAAATGTCCTATCTCTTTAATCTTTATACTACGTGAACGAGACAAAGTTATCGTGACTAGAGATGTTTCATTTTTAAAGCTTGCTGTTCACTAATCATTCAACATTATTTATACCGATTCAGTGTTGCTAGGAAAGAAAAGTTAGTCCCACACATAAATGGCAATACTTGTTATGTCGCCCGCGGGATGACTCTTTCGCATGGAACTAATTTCTCGAGCTGTTAACTTGTGCTACCAAAATCGAGAAAATGACGGCTAGAAATATAAATTTGACAGCCGCGACATGGGTTTGTCGCAGCGCGAGCTATCTCGCGCTCAATGATGTGCTGACCGGGCTGTACCAAATTGCAGATTTCTAGTATTAAGGCACTGGTCTCACCGCGAGCTACTTAGCTATGAACTATCGGCTACAAACACGAACAAAAGATACGCACTCCCGTGTAAATAAAAGAGACACGGCGATACTCGCCCAGCTATCAGTAGCTCGCGGTGAGAGCAGTGCCTATCGGCCACTGAGCTATGTATGCTGCGGACAGACGGACATGGCGAAACTATAAGAGTTACCAGAGTTGATTCTGTGAAAGACCTTGGAGTAATTTTTGACACGAAACTGACCTTCCATGATCACATTAGAGCCCTTGCTACCACTTGCTTTCGAAGGTTAGGGTTTGTCGCTCGTAATGTCAAAGATTTCAATGATCCTGGTGCCGTCAGAGTCCTCTACTATGCTCTGGTAAGAAGCAAATTAGAGGCTTCCGCGCTTGATTGGAACCCCCATGAATCCACCTACATTTTACTCTTGGAAAAGGTCCAGAAAACTTTCCTAAGAATGTTGTATAAGAAACTGAATGGATACTATCCGTTCTTGTATCCTACTAAGTTCATTCTTGAGACTCTTGGGTTCAATTCCTTGGAGGTGCGACGCAACACATGCTTGCTAATTTTTGCATGTAGGGTCCTGCGTGGTGAATCTGACTGCCCGGAACTAGTACAGAAGCTAGTTAGATTTTTTGTACCGGACCTAAAAAAAATAACCCTCAGACCGCGAGTGCGGCCTCTACTAGCGGTGCCAATGGCACGCACGGCACGGTGGCCTATAGAAACTCGCCGATTCCTCGTGCCTTAGCCCTGCTGAATGCGCTCCTGGTGTCAGCACCTGAGTGTGACCTTCTTACGTGGCGATGGACGGATGTGTGTATGGAATGCCTGAGATTTTGTGAGGTGACGGATAAAAGGGAGTCTAGGGTTTTCAAAGTGTTTAAAGTTTTATTTTTAGTTTTGTATAAGTATTTATTGTGTGTGTCATTGTATCGTTTAACAGTGTATTAGTCTTGCTACTGTAATACTGTATAAATATTATATTAAATAAATAAATAAATAAATAAGGGTTCCGTTTTTGCCATTTTGGCTACGGAACCCTAAAAACGTTATTTTCCGAACCCCGTATAAGTGACATAAGTCAGAAACTGTCAAACATAAGAAGCTGAAACATGGTCAAAATAATAGACGCCATTAGGGGTGCTTAGGTAAGCACCCGTAATGCCCTTTTGGTATTCAAAATTCAGCAAATAAGGCATTACGCGGTTAAGAGAAAAAAAAGTGAAAACTACAAATAAAATACAGTATCTACGGACTTTGTGATAGCTTTAAAATTGACCTTTCTAGCATTTTGTGAATTACCTAAGGCATAAGTAAACATTTATGATTTCTTTATGTGTAAATTATACATAAGGAAAAAAAATTGGCTGGTTTGGAACCCCCCCCCCCCCCCCCCTGATATTGCGCCCGTAGAAAATGTACCAATCTAGCATTTTTTTAAATTACGCATAAAGATTTTCCTTATGTGTTGATTATGCACAAGGAAATTAAAAATGTTGGCCCATTTGGCGCCCACCCTAATTTGGCACCCGGGGAAAATGTGCCCTGAAAACCTTTCTAAAATGTATGCAAACCTACAGATTTTCTTCATATGTAAATTATGCACAAGGAAATCAAAATATTTTGCCGATTTGGCGCCCCTCCTAATTTGATGCCCAGGGAAAATGTATCCATTTTATGAATTTTCATTTTTCTTATGTATAAATTATGCAAAAGTATATCAACAACTTTGGCCGATTTGGCGCCCCCTCTGATTTGGCGCCCGGGGCACGTGCCCCCCCTGCCCCCCCCTAGATACGCCACTGCATGTATCTACTAATTATGGAAAAAAACTTGCTTTTGGATGGAACGTTTGCCCATGTGTTACAAAAAATGGCTAATACTTTTGCTACTTTTCCTAATCAGAATACATTACCTACTGAATAGGCCCATGATCTTGAAAAGGTTTTACCATTTTTATTACACTACGTATAATCAGCACGGTAACGTAACCATGCTCTACAAAATAATCATAAGCAGCAATTAATTATTGACGTGTATTCAAAGCGCATTTTACCAGCATTATCCTAAAGAACATTAGCGTAATCCATGCGGCGACAATGCTTCTAAAGCGATAACATTAAGTGGGTATCCTTGCCTCCTACGCCACCATTTGTAGGGCTGGTGGTTTAGTAAAATATTGTACTACTATTAAAAGGCCTGTTTGGAAGAGGAGAAAGATTATGCTCAGTATTGTGCCTTAGGATAGTCCGCCTGGAAATTTACCGATCCAGGCTGATGACGACTGAAAATATTAAATAAATGTCTATGCGGCAGTAAGAATACATTTAAGTATCACCACACCACCTTCCCGGGGGGTGACAAAAGGGATTGATGTGTTACTGATCATTCATTTATTGACGATTAATGAGGGGCAGCAGCGCACAATAATCATAATTGGCACACTACTGCGATGATAGTGCCTTGCTCAGCGTGGTGATTATGGGCATTACTAGATGAGCATATGCATTGCTAATACGAGACGCCTAACAAACGTAGTATAGCCAGCCAGTAGACTGAAAATGGCTTATGAATGAGATCTTAAGCGTCTAGTGGAGGCTGCTCCACAGGAAGGCGCGCGGGCGCAGGCGGGGTTGGGTAACAGATGAATGAATGAACGAATGGGTGTGGTGTAAGTCTTGTAACGTTCTTGTGATGTACCTACTACTTTCTTGATACTTTGGCTGTAACAGTCAACAATTCAAACAACTATCCCTGTCAATCCAATTAAGGCTCAATTGGAGTCACAGAGAGAAAAATCCTGGTATTTCTGGTTCTAGTGCTTTTTCCAGTAAGTTGGCATGTAATAAAATAGTATGCAGATCCAATCACTAAATAATTAAAATTCGTTAAGAAGACTCAAAATGTACTGAATACTTTTCCCAGAACATAAGTTGCTATTTCATGATAGTATGCTATAGCATTACCTACGTGAAATTTTAGAGTTGAATAAAAAAACCTAGCTGATGTTGGTGTTTTCTATCAGTTTTTGCCCCCACACAAAAGCTTGTTTACTTAGAAGAGTCAAAACACGGAGAGATAAAATTTAGAATTTAGATGCAGTCTGGCCTCGCTCTTCGAGCCTCAGGAGTTACAACAATATTTTATTAGATCATCGGAGAGACCTTGGCCTCCTATTGCCATTTTATTTCAAACTTTGTATCATTTGAAGGAAATGTGCGAATAGAATTATATGCCTACCGGCACATCTCGTATACGGACTATTTTGGTAATAATAAGCACCAATAAAGGTACCTTTCAGCTCATAAGTGTTTCTTTGGTCGAAACATAATTAATATTTGATTTCCAATGAATGAAGAGCATTGCATAATTATGCGAACATTAATGGAATTCTCTTTTTCTTCGGAAATGAAATGGTGTAGCAAAATATTCAATGGCCTTTTGTTTTGACTTGTTGGTCGAAATGACATGGCAATCAAATTAAATGTCAACTGTGTTATGGTTCACCCTGTATTGCTACATTCTACAACATTGTTCGCAAAATCGTTCACCAGTTTCGAAATTTCAAATTGTCCAAACAGCTGTTTCCGACAACAACCTAATGACACTGCTCATTCAGATTTAGATAGCATATCCTTGTACATGAATTCTTTTAATTTACATACCTCGTAACTTACTAAACATGCGCTTGGAAAAGCAGTCTTATCACAAACACTGCAAGTTCAAAATGAAATTATAAATAAATGAGAGATAGTAGACTGAGAAAGGGAGTTGTTGAAATAATTCATTCGCCTGTCTTTGCAATGATTAATGAACATGGATCTAATATAGACCAATTTGTTGGCAAGAATTTTGGCCCATTAATCCGGTTGGTAGATTGAGAAAATGTATTCCGTATTTTAATGTTATAACTTATTTATCACTCTAGTTGACCTTAGATTTGGAAAGTGGTTGAATTGCCTGTGTTAAATTAACGAAGGAGTTAATTAATGTGCTATGGCCATTAATTGTATCATTTAAAATGACTAATTATAATGCTAAATGTGAGTATTTTATCTTTATATCCGTCATATTTAGATTTGTGTGATCAATAAAAGTAAAAAATACTCAAGGCTCTTCTGGTTTAGCTCCACGTCTTCTTTATTATTTTCTGAGTTTTTCTGTATTTATGTGTGTTTTACAGATGCTCTAGGCCGGTACCTACTGGTACTGTGGTTACCTTTATCGCGTTAAATTTTAATTATTATAAATATTATAATTGTTACACAATATCTTGTCACTAAGTAGGTAGGTTTCTTGAACTTTTTCTAAGGTTAAGATTTTCTGTTTACTAAGCGCGTATGTGCTTTTAACTATTTACCTTAAGCGGCTAGTATTTCAAATGTTAGTGGTTTCACAATTTAAGGAAAATCTGTATGAAGGATCACTAGAACTCTGATGATCCGGTGTTATCGTAGTTTAGAAAACCAAATTGCATTTTTCTTTAACTTTACTTTCTACTACTGACTTTCAGGATAAAAAACTATTTCACTTACATCCTTTCCCAAGCTCATAATTGGGCCAATCAACTTTTCCATCGACACTATTTTGTCCCGTAACGCAGGTGACATTTTCATCAAGTTTGTTAAAAAAAAATGCTTATAAATTTGTACATGCGTTAGGCCTCACACAAGTTCACGTCGATACATTTAGGTTCCAACTGTTTTTCATTGTACATATGTGTGTATAGTATTAATTTACGTACCTTTGTAAGTTCATGAAAAGTAACGCAGCAGACAGAAAATATGTCGATCTAAAAGTTGATTTGCCCAATTATCCTATCTCAACACTTTTTATGACTTTGTCGCAACTGAACGCAATAATCGCCAACCCTATCAAGTAAGGTGTGAAAATGACAAGTTGCCACTTAATCGGGACCTCATAACAAGGATCATCATCCATTATGCATAATGTTTTCTGTCAATCACGCCATTGTTCGGCTGGGACCAGCGTAGGCTCTCTGAGGCATACAATTAAGAGGCAACATTAGTTGAGCTCGTTTTTGGATTTAAGTATTTTAGAACATTGTCGCTCACGTGGGATGAAAAATCGCTTTAATCATATATAATATGTCAAGTGCAAAAACGCCATAGTCTAAGACGGTCACCTATGTCCCCCGACATACAAAAGTCTGTATGCAGGGGAGTCAGATGTCAGGTAGCTCTATACTCAAGTGGACGTCAACATTGCTCAATAATCAGTCACGGTGTGGCTTGTTCTGATGTAATAAGAATGTTTTAGGTACCATATTTTTGTATGTAGGTAGGGAAAGGTGTAGCTTTAATCAAATTTTTTGGTAAAAATCGACATTTCATTACAGACTAGGAAGTCTGAAGAAAATCATTAAAATTTTCTTTACAATACAACAACAAAAAAATGAAGGTTTATTATTAAAATACGACATAAAATTTAAAAAAACAATATAAGGACTTAACTTAACTACCTATAAATAAAAATTTTGGCCTAAATCGCTGTCAGTGGGCAAGGTACCCAGAAGGCTGGCCGCATTCCCCCGTTGTATTGCTATACTTAAACGTTGTGCAAGGTACTGGCCAGCCCTCTGGTCGCCTGAGGTCTCTCTTAGGCGAGCCGCTAGATCTTTAAAAAGTCCATGCGTACTTGGCCCCCATGGCCCCAAGGTCTCCACACCAAACGCCGCAAATATGTAGCTGGTTCCTAAAGCAGCATATTTGCGGCGCTTGAGACTTTCGGCTAATGATGCCGCGGCGCCAGCAGCAACGCCGGTGGCCGAAACATGGGACGGCGCCAGAGTGTCAACGCAGGTGGCGTCCCAAACTAGCGGCCGACCCATGCTCCAGGGCACCAGCGTCATTCCGTCAGGCCTCTTGCCGTCGTCCCTGGCCAGACCGTTGGGCTCTAGGACGGCCGGTATTTTCGCACTAACAAGGGCGCGACGGATAACATCGTTGATGCTGGCGTGACGGGGGATCCTTCCAGCACTTCGGACACATGAAAGGCCATGGTGGCCAAGTGTGTCCACCATTGTGCCACACTGACAGCGATGTGGTAGGTTTGTAGATGCCCCTAAACGTAAGCTAGCTGCCAGGCGAAATGTGGTATTGTCAAGGAGAGTACCAATATTTGATGAGGGTAGGGCATGTAGCCACAGACCCGACTCCCATTCCGCAGTTGCAAGGAGACGAGCTCGGTCTGTCGAACTAGTTGACGTGTTTAAAAGGTTATCCCGTACTAGTCGACAGAGTGGCTCGTCCCACTGTCTCTGCGAACAAAGATTGGCAGGCGGGTCTGTGTTGGGACAGGTTATAGACCAAACGTTCTTGGCCTCGGAGCAGTGTGCGGCTTCTACGGATCCAATGGAAGGTTCTAGTATTTTATTTATAAGGCTTTGAGCACCATGCACCGAGGACAAGAACGCAGGTAGGGCAACAGAAGAAATTTGGCGGATACCCATGCCACCCAACCTAATGGGAAGGCTAGCCTGGGTCCATGATCTATGGTCAAAATGGATATTGAATATGGATGTGATTGTTTCTTCTATTATAAAATCAAATTTTGATACTAAAGTGGGATATTTCCAAAGATGAGTTGCGCGGAGTATGTATGTAAGTTTTGGGACGAAAAGGCAGTACTTTATGATTGTATAGGCTGAATGAATGTTAATTTTGGCCAAATGGTGTGACGTTGTTTTAAAATTTTGAATTTTAGAGTCCACAAAACTTTCAAAGGATTGGTCTAAAACGGGACAACCAAGGAGGTGAAGCGATTCTTTATTTATAATTTTGATACCCGGAGCTAGTTGTCTAAAAAGGTCGATTGTGTTGTTCTTGTCTGGACAAGAGTCGGCAATAAAAAGTTCGCATTTGGAAAACTTTAGTGAAAGACCAATAGATGTCATGTCTGTAATTATTTTTTTCAAATCTTCGAGGACAGAGAATGCTTCACCACCAATAGTCCCGTCATCTAAATACCATACGTTTAATTTTGAATTTAGTTCTTTAATGATGGGATGTATAACGAGGCCGAAAATTGCTGGGCCGAGGGGGTCACCTTCTTGGCAACCTACAGATGAAGCCAGAACGCTGGTTTTATATAATAATTTGGAAGGGGAACTATAACACTGCCAAAGAAATTTATATATGAGGGGAATTTTATCTTTTATTTGGGCCAACAAGGCGCCCCTGTCTGCAGAATTGAATGCGTTGCAAACATCCACTTTAAGCAGAACTTCGCCTGCATTTTGTTCAAGGAATGTTCTTACGGCATGCACGGCGGCTTCGCATCCGCTTTTGGAACCAAACCCTAGCTGGGCAGGTTGAAGTTCTGGTGTAAGCTCCGAAAGGATGGACCGGCAGGCGATCTTGGCGACTAGGCGTCGAAAAGTGGTACCAACCGCTATGGGTCGGATGCCGCCATCCTTTTTCGTCAAAGCACAAAGGTTGGCTCCATACAAGATGTCCTTAATTCCGTCAGGGACCTGACCGGCCAGCATGATTTTCACCAAGGCCGTCAGATTCTTTAAGAGTGTTTCCCCCGTTTCTCCGCTGCATAGGAGGTCTTTCAGGTGCTGAGGTGTCAGACCATCCAGACCTCCAGTAGAGCCATTGGGAAAAGACATTACGGCTCCAAGGACATCCTGTGTGGTAGCGATGAGGTTCGGATCATCAGGTAGTGGGGGATCAGGTAGGCGAAGGTCTGTAGCTGGAAGTGGATGTTTGTTGTGCAGGGCTGTGAGAGTCTCAGGGTTACATGGAGCTATTGCATCGTCAGAAAATAGCAAGCGGGCTGCTCCTTTTATATCACCGTCAGAAATTTTGGTCTCTACAATTTTAAATAAATTGTTGTTTGGTTTAAAATTGTGGGAAGAAGGTTGGATTAAAACATCCCTAAAACAGTTGTCTTTAACTTTTTTTGTCAGAGATTTAGAATTTTTATCAGAATTTATGTGTAAAACTTTAAAAGCGAATAAAAGTAGGTTTTGCCAATTAGGTATAGAGTTATCTGAAATTATCGTTTGGATTGTCTGGGTCAGGGATTTGGACACCGATACTCTGGCACCGCGAGGTATACGTTTTAATATCGGACGCGAATGTTTCAAATTACTTAAAACTTCGTGAAAAGGTATGACCGGTCCGGTGTGGTCTGGCATAGATGGAGATGCCGGTATAATTGGCTGGGACAGTGCGGTACTTGTTAAAGGTTGAATATCGCATCTTCGGTGTATTTTTGTTAAATGTATGTTAAGACCCCTGGAGCCTTTGAAATATTTTGGATTTGGGCATTCTGGGCAGCGGATGAGATTTCCTGACGATGTAGTAGCTCCTGTAGGGCAGGAAAGGCTTCCGAGGGGCATCTACAAAGCACCAAGAAAAAAAGAAAACACTTCAAATTAACTAAAATTACAAGACAAAACTACAAAAAAATATAAACTAAACTTAAACACGTAAGTGGATAGGTAAAGGAATCGGAGAATATAAAATTGTTCAAATTGAAATTCACTGAATTTTGTCTGTCGTATCGTCGTCGTTGTTCTGGTGCAGAGCGAGATCCAAAATGTGGCTTTAAGCCTGGCTTTCCTGCGGGTATTATTTGAAGCATAGGCCATTTAGCTGCATTTGTCAGGTTCGCAAAATTTCCCTGGTCAAAACCAGACCGGCGTAGTCACAACAATAGGGCAATGTGGTGCTGTCAATCTTATTTTATAACATATTTTTTTCTTGTGACTCCCGTAAACATTTGTACACAAAACTGAGGCCGTAAGTAACACTTTCCAATCGATTGGAGGCACTAAAATTGATTGAAATCAAAATTTAGATAAATATTAAATTATTTTTTCAGGAAAATAAAC